>JAOXYA010033027.1:0-12902 GCA_028565675.1 Sorex palustris
TGATGGCTACTAAATACCTATATTGCAAACCACAACACCCAAAAGGAGAGAGAGAGAGAGAGAGAGAGAGAGAGAGCCCTGCCTCTGGCCTTCCAGAGTTTTCCTCTTTGCCGAAACTCTTTACAAAGAGGAAGTGCTGTCAGGGTCAAAGAGTAGGGTGTGGGCGGGGCAGCCCAGGGCGCCAGCCAGGGTTCCTCATCAGGGACACCAGCGCTGCTGGTCTGGTGTTTAGAAAGCACCCATTGGGCCCAGAGGACAGCGCAGCCTTGCACGGGGCCAGCCTGGGTTTGATCCCCAACATCTCCTAGGGCCCCCTGAGCGCCGCCAGGAGTAACCCCCAGCGCCCCCCACCCCCCGTGAAAAAGCCTCGTGCAGAGTCCTGAGAGACAGCAGGCGTGTCGGATCCCCACCACTGCTGGGCGCCCTGAGCAGCCGGGAGTGAGCTCTGGGCACTGCCAGCTGTGGCCCCCAAACTCCCCCTGCTGCCAAAATGAAACAAATAAACTCACAGTGGGCTGGGCAGCTTCTCGGAAGTCAGGGATAGGGGCCTTCCTGCACTGACACCCGGGCTCAAGCCCCTCTGCGGGGGCTGGTGCAGAGGTCCAGGGAGACCTGGTCAGTGTCTTTTGCACTCGTGTCCTCTCACTCTCCTCTCTCA
This sequence comes from Sorex palustris, assembly GCA_028565675.1. Taxonomy (NCBI): domain Eukaryota; kingdom Metazoa; phylum Chordata; class Mammalia; order Eulipotyphla; family Soricidae; genus Sorex; species Sorex palustris. The sequence continues at coordinate 659 of JAOXYA010033027.1, forward strand.
GAGCACATGGCAGTGCTCAGGGCCGACTCCTGACTCTGTGCTCTTGGCGGAGCTCAGGGGACCCTGTGGGGCACCAGGAATGGAACCCGGGTCCGCGGCAGGCACATCTACACGCCCTGTCCCCTGTCTGAGTGCTCTGGCCCTTTCCTAGTTTAAGGCCGTGTGTCTGAGCACTGTGACCGGGAGAGTAGGCGAGCAAGCACGCCACCCTAAAGCGCCCGCGATCAGTGTGTGCACCCCTGGGCCCCCTCCGAGGGTGAGAAGGGACTCGGGACTTGGCGGGGCAGCTCACAGATTTCGGGGGAAGGGCACGGCCACACCCAGGGATGCTCAACAGATACTCCTGGCTCTGCTCGGGGCACCTGAGGGGGTCCTGGGGGTGGGTCCGGGCGGTAGGATGCCAGGGAAGTGTCTACACCCCCAGCGCAGCACAGCCCCTGCTGAGCACTGCTGGACGCTCCGAGACCATCAGGCCCCAGCACTGGGCATTCGGCCCTACCCCTGGGCTGAGTAGCTTGGGGAGCTGGTGTCTGTGCACTGGATCACCCCAGTTCAGGGGCTACTCAGGGCTCTGTGCTCAGCGGACTGAACAGGCTTGGCACTCGTGAGGAGAGTGCCTCACCCCTGTTCTCTGCTAGGAGAGTGCCTCACCCCTGTTCTCTGCTAAGAGAGTGCCTCACCCTTGCTCTCTGTGAGGAGAATATCTCACCCCTGCTCTCTGTGAGGAGAGTGCCTCACCCCTGTATATGTGAGGAGAGTGCCTACCCCTGCTCTCTGTAAGGAGAGTGCCTCACCCCTGCTCTCTGTGAGGAGAATATCTCACCCCTGCTATATATGAGGAGAGTACTCACCCCTGCTCTCTGTGAGGAGAGTGCCTCAGCCCTGCTCTTTGTGAGGAGAATGCCTCACCCCTGTTCTCTGCTAGGAGAGTGCCTCACTCTTGCTTTCTGAGAGAATACCTCATTCCTGCTATACATGAGGAGAGTGCCTTATCCCCCGCTCTCTGTGAGGAGAGTGCCTCCCCCCTGCTCTCCACATGGAGAGTGCCTCACCCTTCCTCTCTGCATGGAGAGTGCCTTACCTCTGCTCTCTGTCTGGCCTTAATATTCTGGACTTTGTCAACATTTGAGGGCGCAGAGCCGAGCGGAAGCGGCCGTGTGTCGGACTCCCCCAGGCCTGCTGGCTGGGCCTCCCGGGGCCCTGGGGCCTGTTTCCTGACCTCCTGTCTGGTCACTTCCCGCAGCCAAGGGCCACGGCCCGGCCCCTTCCTCTCCGCGTGCCCGGGCGCTGGCGAGGGGAGGCCCCCAGCAGGGGACACGCGGTTGGCATCCCCCCAGTGCTGTGCAGTCCCGGGAGGGTGTGAGGGCCACGGTTCCAGCCGCCTGTGGCTTCCTGCCGGCAGGGGCGAAGGGTGAAGTGTCACTCGGGCACCCGAGCTGCTGCTTACGCCCTTCCAGCCGATCCCTGAAGAACCGGCCCGGCCCCCTTCCCTGGAGCTTTTTGGTGGTTTGTTTTGGCTTGGGGGCCACACCTGGCGGGTGTGAGGCCGGGCGGGGACGCGACTCTGGTCTGCAGTGTGCCCGGCGAGCTCGGCCCCTGAACTCTGTCTCTTGCCCTGTTTTCCCCCCGATGTCCCCATGGTACGGACATGGTTGGTGTTGAGGAGATGTGGAACTTTTGCGAGTCGAGACGTGCTGTGTGTTGTGTCGCGTTCAGAGCCCTGGGCTGCGGGAGAGACTCCGCAGGGTCTCTGAAGGGGTCTAACCCCACACGTGACTGTCAGTTTTCCCCAACTGGAGGCTGTTCGCTGAGCATGGTTTTATCCGTTTGGGTTTTGTTTTGTGTTTATTTTTTTTTCCTTTTTAGGCCACACCCGGGGCGATGCGCAGGGTTTTTAGTCCTGGCTCTGTGCTCAAGGTCGCTCCCGACAGGGCTCAGGACACCCCAGGGTGCTGGGGCTCCAGCCTGGATCGGCCATGTGCAAACGGGAGGCATCCTGCCCTGCCGAATGGCATTTCCGGTTCTGCGTGTTTTTAAGGACTCTGCGTAGCGGCTGCCCCCACCCGCACCCCATTTACTTACCTTGGCACCTCCAAACGTGCACCACCCCTTCTCGTCCCGGGGCCAGGCCCGCTGCCTTGGAGGGGAGCCCACCCCGCTTCTTGCCTGGAGCACCCCGCCCTGGGAATTGTCGCCGAGGGCCCACAGGGGAAGGAAGGAGAAGGGGCCGGGTGGGGGACAGCATAGAACACGCCAGCGGGCTCTGAGCCTCCTCCCTTTTGTCCGGGTAGAACGTGCCCCCCCACTCCACAGTGTGTGTCCCCCAAGGTCACCCCAAGGCCTCAGCCACTTGCCCCTGCTCCTGGGGGTGGGAGACAGTCTGAATTCCTTGCCCTGGTTCCCTGCGAAGGCGGCAGAGACAGCCCCGTTCCCAGGGCCGTGGGCGTAGGACCTGCTCAATGGACACATTGTCCACGCGGCCCTGGGCTCTGGGCTCTGCCTACAGGCCGGGCAGCCCACACCTTTGAGCCCTTTCCTGTGGGTTTTCTTTCTTTGTGACTGAGGCCGTGTATCTGTTACTCTGTGTGAAGGAGGATGGGGCCCCCCAACACCCAGGGCCGCGGCTTCTCTCTGCACCCCCCACCCTGAGTCTGGGCTCTCAACTCAGGCTGGTTCCGAGGAGAATGGCTCTGGGCAAGCCCTGGCCCCGCCGAGCCTCAGTTTCCCCGTGTCTGAAGCAGGAGCAGCTGCCCACGGGATGCACTTGAGCAGTGTTGGGCTGGGCGAGGTCTCGGGGGTCAGGGGTGCAGGTCGTGTATGTGTGAGGCCCCGAGCTCTGTCCCCAGCACTGCTGGCCCCAGGAGGCCCCACGTCCTTGGCCAGACCTTGAGCCGTTCGGCACGTTTGGTTTTGGTTTGGTGTTGGGACCCCGCCGGCTGTGCCCAGGGCTTCCTCCTGGCTGTGCGCTCAGGGGTCACCCCTGCTGGGGCTTGGGGGCCGGGATGTGGGGTTGGGGGTTGAGCCTGGGCCTCCAGCTGTTCTAAGCTCCTTCTCTTGGCCCCGTTGTTTTCTTTTCCCTGCAGTGCTCAGGGACAACTGGTGCTTGGGGGTCACCTGGTGGTCATGCAGTACTGGGGCTGGAACCCGTGCTCGACCCGCTGTGGCCCACCCGCTGTGTGGTCTCCCCATGCCCCAGGTCTGTCTGCGTCTCAGTGTTTCCTCATGGTTGCCGTGTGCCTTATTGCTGTGGTCAAGATGAAGGGTCAGGGGCTGGAGCGATAGCACAGTGGGTAGGGTGTTGACCTTGCATGCAGCTGACCCGGGTTTGATTCCCAGCATCCCATAGGGTCCCCCAGGCACTGCCAGGAGGAATTCCTGAGTGCAGAGTCAGCAGTAACCCCTGAGCATCGTCGGGTGTGACCCAAAAACAGCAAAAAAAAAAAAAAGAAAGATGAAGAGGTCATCAGGTCATTAAAGATGGACCTGGTCACTCTACAAGTGAATGAATGGGTGAGTGAATAAATGAATGTGTGAATGAATGAGTAAATGAGTGAGTAAATGAATGAATGAGTGAATGAATGAGTGAGGGTTGTCGGGTGAGTCGGGATTGAGCATCTGGGTCCATCTGTGAGTGGATGAATGAACGAATGAGCGGCTGAATGAATGCGAGAGGGTCATTGGAAGTGGGGTTGGGATCCTAGACCTGGTCAATCAGGGTGAAGGAACGAGTGAGTGAATGAATGAAAGGCCATCATTCATTCACTTTCGCCCCTCTCTGGCCGCAGCTTCTTCACCTCAACCCGGGTGGGCGGGTCACCAGCTTCCAGCCCCCTCTGGCCTTCAGCCAGGCCCCACCTCCCGGCTGTTCCCACCGGCCCCTCCCAGGGCTTCTGGGCCAAGTTTCCATGGAAACCTGGGGCTCTGGGGGCCCCAGACAGTTCTGGGAGGTTGTGGGCACGCGGTGCCTCCCCCACAGCCTATGGCCTGGCCCCCAGCTGTGGCCCAGGGTGGCACAGCCAGGCAGGGCTCTGGGTTCAGGTGCTGGCTCCTCCTGCAGAGGAGGGGGTCTTGGGAGGTGCCAGGACCCCTCTGGGCCACACTCTCAGGCTCGGCCCTGCCGTGGGTGTGCTGCCCGTGTCCGCCTGCCTCCCTTTGTTGGCACCCAGCTGTGGGTGGGCTCAGGCCCGTTCTGGCCCTGCAAGCGTTTGCTCTCTGGCTGCTTTTGTTCTGAAGTTCTGGGGGCTCTGTGGCCACCCCCAGGTCCATGCCCGGGGGCCGCCCTCAGGGGCACAGTGCGGGGTAGAGCCCAGCCCCTCGGTGCAGACCCCTGAGGCTCCTGGAGGCAGAAGCCGGAGGGGCAGTTTCCAGACCGTTCCAGGGAATGTGTGTGGATTCCAGGAAACCAGGCAGGCCTTGGCGTTCGATCTCAAGAGCTGGGGTCTTGGTCTCAGAGCTGCCGTGTGGTCAGCTGCCCTTGGGGACCCCTGAGAGTGCTCGTTATGGGAACCACTGTTCTCTGTTTCTCCGGATCTGCCTCTTCCGGGCACTTCATACTCGGAGCACGGAAGGTGTGACCCTCTCTTCTCTGTTTTGGGGGCTCCCCGCCCTTCCCACTGAGGGTCCGAGGATGCGATACCGCTCAGGGCCAGCAGTGCTGGGGGTCCCTGGCCCACCCTGGTGCTGCTGGCAGTCTCCAGGGCCATGCCAGGTGGTGTTCAGGGGTCTGGAGGGGTGCCAGAAATTAAGCCCACCCCGGCCTGCCCCCTTAGCACCCTCCTGCTTCCTTCATCACTGTCCCTCTCCACGGTGTGGGGGGCTCGCTGCTGTGGCCATTGTGCTGGTGGCCCCCAGGCAGAGCTTCTGAATGGTTGCTCTGGCTCCCCGCCAGTGATGCTTGGGGTCTTCCCGGCAGTTCTCGGGGGAACCCGTGGCTCGGAACCCAGTCCAGGCCCCCTGGGCTGGCGAGAGGACCACAGTGAGACGTCTGCCTTGCTCGTGGCTGACCGGGTCCCCTCCCTGACATCCCTTGGGGTCCCTCCGTCCCTCTCACAGAGCCAGGAATGTGCATCCCTGAGCTAGGTGTGGCCTCAGAACAGAACAAACCCCCCAACCCCCCTGCCCCACCAACTTCCTATATGCCCAGGGTCAGCTAGCCCTCTCAATGGGCACGTCTCTGGGAAGCCTCTGGGTGCGTGGGCAGTGCCAGGGGTCATGGGTGTGCCTGGCCCGTGCCGTGTGTCCAGCGGCCCTGCCGTGTAACCCTACCCACGCTCACCGCCCACAGCAGCTGTCAGGCCTCCATCCCTGTCCCCAGGGAACCCGGCCAGCCGGGCCTGGCCACCTGTGCGGGGCGCTCGGGGTATTTGCAAGCGTCTGCCCGCTGCTGGAGCTCTCTGGGGCAAGCTGGGGGGGCGGCCTGGGGAGGGTTACTGTGTCTTTATGGACAGCCGGGAAGGCACTGGCCTCGCGTACAGCCCACCCAGGCTCCAGCCCCAGCACCATGTGGGGGTGTCCCCCCCCCCGGAGTGAGCCCCAAGCACAGAGCTAGGAGCAAGCCCTGAGGACTGCTGGGCGTGGCCCTGGAACCCAACCCACAAACAAGATGCACAGCAAGAAATTGACTGTTTTAGGGCGGCTGGGGCGATAGTACAGCAAGGAGGGTGTTTGCCTTGCATGCGGCCATCCCGGGTTCGATTCGCAGCATCCTGTAGGGTCCCCCGAGCACCACCAGGTGGAATTCTTGAGTGCAGAGCCAGGAGTAATCCTGAGCATTGCTGGAAATAATAATAAAAAAAAAAAGCAAAAAATAATAAAAAAAAGAGATAAAGTGACTGTTTCAACAGTTCTTTTGTGGGGAGGACAGAAGGGGAGTGAGAAAAGTTTGGCCCATTCCTGCTCGGGGAGCAGGGGATGTCGGGAGTGGAATAAGAGGCTCAGGAATTACTCCCGACAGTGCTCAGGGAACCCTGTCGGATTTTGGGGATCGAACCCAGGTCAGCCACCTGCTGTGCTCAGGCTCCCGCACTGTTTTCACTGCTTTGTTTGGGGGCCACACCCGGCAGTGCTCAGGGGGGCTCTCCCTGGCATGGTGCCCTCCTCGTGCCCTTCGCTGGGCTGTGGATGTGGGCGGGAGTGTCTGCCCCAAGCAGGCCGGGCCAAGGACCCTGGAGTCCACTGCGCCGCCCAGCAAAGCAAGCCTGAGACCGAGGGCCTTGCTGGGGTGGGGGTGGTGCAGGGGGTCCCCCCGCCCCCCCGTGGGCACCTGCTCACGGCCTCTGCCTTGTGCCTCTGCAGATCATGATCGAGTTCTGCGCCGGGGGAGCCGTGGACGCCATCATGCTGGGTGAGTCCCCTTGGCCACCAGCTGCTGCTGAGGGAACCCGGAAGTTTCCAGGCCTCCTGCTCTGGGCCCCTCTGGGAGAGGCCAGGCACCAGGGCTGGGCCCCTCCCACTGTTTCCAGAAGAGCCCCGTGTCCCCCAGCTGTGTCCTGCTCCTGGGGCCTTCCCAGCCCTTGGGGGTCTCCTTTGCTGACCGCAGGAGCAGGGGGTCCCCACCCTGAAGGGGAGCTCAGTGGTCCCGAGTAACCATGGTGGCCCCTCTCCCCTGTGACCTCCTGATGGGGGGGGGGGCGCGGAGGCCAGAGGAGCCGCAGGCACTGCCCCTGGGGAGGTGGGGTGCTGTGGGAAACAGGATGGGCCGGCCTTGAAAACTGAGAAGCAGATTCGCGGGAGGAGCCAGAAACCCACTCCTGGAGGCTCTCGGGAGGAAACAGAACGTTTGCTTTTCCCACGGAGAGTGTCTGGACTCGTGGGAAGGAGGCTCAGCCGCAGGGGCCCGCGGCATGTGGGGGCAGAGGCAGAGCCTGGTGGGGAGGGGATGGAGTCACCGTGGGAGGGACGGGAGTGGCAGACAAGCACCAGAGTGACCCCAGCACTGACCCCCCAGCACTGACCCCCCCAGCACTGACCCCCAGCACTGACCCCCAGCACTGACCCCCCAGTACTGACCCCCCAGCACTGACCCCCCAGCACTGACCCCCCAGTACTGACCCCCAAGCACTGACCCCAGCACTGACCCCCAGCACTGACCCCCACCCCCAGCACTGACCCCAACACTGATTCCCAGCCCTACCCTCTCCCTCTCCTACTGGGGATCCTGAGCACTGTGGCCCTTGGGGGCCCTGGGCTTCCTCCTGGTTCCTCTCCCCGCCCGCGTGGACGGTGCTCCCTGAGGTTGAGGCGTTGAGCCAGAGTCTCCGGAAGTACAGGCACTGGGCAGGGCGTGGCAGACAGGACCCAGGGTGGGCACAGAGGGTGCGTCTGAGGAAGGGGGGGGCATCCCGGGTGGCGGGTTTGAAGGTGGCCAGGAGAGCTCGGCCCCAAGTTCTCCCCCAGGAGAGAGCACTGTGTGCGTGGGCACTCGGGATGTTTCCGGAGCCACGGGGCCATGTGAGGGCACAGACCCAACCCGCTCACTGCCCACTGTCCATGTCGCCCCAGTGGCCCAGCTCCGTGCAGGGACCCGCGTCTGCACCCCCAGCATCCCCCAGCACCTGACACCCGGTGGGCACCAGAGTCCCCAGTGCTGGACAGCCGGGCTCTGGGCGTCAGACCTGCGGACTGACCATCGCCCCTCCCACCCTCAGAGCTGGACCGCGGCCTGACGGAGCCCCAGATCCAGGTGGTGTGCCGGCAGATGCTGGAGGCCCTGGCCTTCCTGCACAGCAAGAGGGTCATCCACCGCGACCTCAAGGCCGGCAACGTGCTCATGACGCTGGAGGGGGACATCAGGCTGGGTAAGGGCCGGGGACGGGCTGTGCGGCCCAGTGGGTATCGTTCTGGTCATTGTGACTCTTGTTTCCTGGTTTGGGGGCCACCCCGGTGGGGCTCAGGGGACTCTAGGGGGTGCCGGCAGAGCAGAGTAGCCCCTGGGTGGTCTCTCTGGCCCCGATCCTAAGTGATTTTTAAGGGAAACTGGCATGAATTTTTTTTTCCCCAAAAACGCTTCACAGAATGACTGCACTGTAGGGATAGCACAGCGGGTAGGGTGGTTGCCTTGCACGTGGCCGACCTGGGTTCAATCCCCGGCATCCCTTATGGTCCCCTGAGCACCTCCAGGAGGAATTCCTGAGTGCAGAGCCAGGAGGAACCCCTGAGTATCGCCGGCTGTGACCCCCAAAGCAAAAAAAAATGACTACACCCCAATATTTTTGAAAAAAATAACTGGGCCTAAACTCTGCCCAACAATTGTGTGGTGACACATGGCATCTCCCCAGCTAGAAGGACGCTACCGTATTATTTTCACGTGGTGCCAGGGGCTGACCCGAGCCCCTCACACATCACATATGTCCTCCTCTGCGCCACCTCTCCTGGGCTTACTCAGTGAGAGCCCAGGAGGGAGAGGGACCCCCAGGAGGTCTGGACATGCCGTGGGTCTTCCAAGCTGGGGGCTGCAAGCCCTTGATCTCCCCGGGCCCTCATCTTAGCAGCCCCCAGACCCCGTTAAACCATCCCTGCCCGCCTGGCCCACAGGCTCACTCCTGACACTCGGCACTTTTGTTTGTTTGGGGGGCGCTCTCTGGGCTCAGGGACCCCAGTGGATTGAACCCAGGCTGGCCGTGTGTGAAGTACACGTCTAACCCAGTCTCCTGTCTCTCTGGCCCTGCTTGGCAGTAGTTTCTGCGTATGATGGGATTTAGGAATATGGCAGAGGAAGGTCTGCATCCTGAGGCCTTCTAAGCTCACCGCTCTGCATGCGTTTATAATGCCGTTCAGACAGAAAGTTTTCGTTTCTGTCTTTTGTTTTAGTAATGTAGGAGTACTTACCTATATTCAGCCATTGATTAAGCTGATTGAATTGGGCATGAGCTCCACATTACTTTTTCTTTTTTAAATTTTTTTAAATTGAAAATTGTTTTGTTATTGAATCATCATGAGATACAGTTCAAAAGCTTTCATGTTCGAGAGTCAGCCATACCGTGATCGAATACCCGGCCCTCCACCAGTGCACACTCTCCACCACCATTGTCCCCAGTATTCCCCCCACCACACACACACATATCCCAGCCCTCCCCCTGCCTCTGTGGCAGACAGTTTCCCCCATATTCTCTCTCTCCTTTTGGGCATTATGTTTTGCTCGAATTTTCCCACCACCATTCAAGCCTTCTTGCCAGGAGTAGATGCTAGATCATTTGTCATCCATTGCTCATTTTAAAAATCCTGGCTGCTGCAGCCACGTACTTCTGGAATCCTAGAATGTAAATGGTTGAGTTCCAGAGACATTTCTGAAGCACACTAATTCATTGGGTGTCTCTGGACCAGGGCTGTTTGTGCAATAATATGGCACCCAGAGGCACATTGTGGGTGTGATAGCCAGGCCAAGGAGCAGATGGGGAGTCAGGGAGGGATAGCCTGGAGCCTCTGCCACCATGTGACATGGAGATTCAGTTCTGGAACCTGCATACTTGGGCCTTGCTTGTGGAAGTTCTTGGTTGCTTGGATTTCATCTGTCGTAGGCAGGGAGACTTCATCAGTATAGTCCTGGAAGAACTTGCAATAGTGGTTAGGCAAGATAAAGATATTAAGGGCATTCCAGTAGGAAAGGAAGAAATCCTTTATTATTTTAATTGAATCACCATGAGATACAGTTACAAAGCTTTCATGTTCAAGATTCAGCCATACAATGATCAAACACCCATCCCTCCACCAGTACATGCTTTCCACCACCATGTCCCCAGAACATCCCCCCATCCCAGTCCTTACCCTGCCTCCATGGCAGGCAATTTCCTCAATACTCTCTCTCTACTTTTAGGCATTATATTTTGTTCAAATTTTCCTACCACCATTCAAGCCTGTCTGCCAGGGGCAGATGCTAGAGCATTTGTTGTCCATTGCTCATTTTGAATATCATGGGTGCCACAGCTGCGCACTTCTGGAACCCTAGATTGTAAATGTTTGGGTTGCAGAGACATTTCTGTAGGGTACTAATTCATTTTGGAATTCAATTGGGCATCTCTGGACCAGGGCTGTTGGTGTGTTAGATGGTGTCAGGAGGTACATTGTGGATGTGACAGCAGGTGGGGAGCCAGGGAGGGACAGCCTGTGGCATCTGCTCCCAGGGGAGCCAGGGAGGGACAGCCTGGGGCCTCTGCTGCCATGCGGCATGGAGATTTAATCCTGGAACCCACATACCTTTGCCTTGCTTATAGAAGCTTTTGGTCACCTGGATTCTATCTGGAGTATGTGGGTAGACTGCACCTGCTCCATCTGGGGTACCCCGGTGAAATTGGCTCAGTATGGGGCCCAGAGAGATCTCCAGTTCTGTGGTGTCTTCTGTGACTCATTGCTGTGTCTCTGGACCAGGGATGTTGGTGAGCTAAGATGGCACCTGAAGGCACATTGTGGGGGTGATAACTAGACGGACAAGTGGGTGGGGAGCCAGGGAGAGACAGTCCAACATCTCTGCTGCCATGCAACATGGAGATTTAGTTCTGTAACCCGCAAACCTGGGTCTTGCTTGTGGAACCTTTGCTCACCGTGTTTCCATCTGGAGTAGGCAGAGAGATTGCACCTGCTCCATCTGGGGTGCCCCCAGTGAAATTGGCTCAGTATGGGGCCCGGAGAGATCTCCGGCTCTGTGGTGTCTTCTGGGACTCGCTGCTGTGTCTCTGGCTTTTGATCTCTTTCGAGACTTATTTATGGTCTCTGAAGCAAGACCAGTAATAGAGTTTACAGGGTGGTTCTGGCGTTGGTTCGTGAGGGTGACTGCCAGTGCTTCCATGTGTACTAGAAAGTGGGGGAAGATAGCGCACCCCAACTCCATGAAAACCTGAGATTTCAGTCACAAAACATTTATACCCGAATTTTCAGCAGATTATATCCTCACACATGAAGGAACCATAAGAAGAACTCAAGTGTGTGGGACCCAGGGCTGAGATCTCCAAGCCTGCTTGGATCGGAACAGGGCCTCCTCCACTCAGATCCCCCATCTTCCAGTAGCTAGACAATTACACCCACCAACTGCTGTGTAATCCCACCAACAGCCAAGATCAAGAGACTATAAAACCACACTCCCAGAAGAGAACAACGCAGAGTCTCCTGCCCTCGCACCTGGCTGTACTCACTGGGGCCCCTGGGATGGGGGCGGGTTGTATTTTCCTCCCCGCTCTGAGCAGAGCTCCAGCAGTTAAAGACCTCCAGAACCCAGCCACAGCCAAGACCACTCTCCACTCGCTTATATGAGCCTCATGCATGAAGGAACTGGCAGAGGAACCCAGGTGTGCAGGATCTGGGGCTGAGATCTCCAAGCTCAGATCTGGACCGGGCCTCCTCCACCCAGATTCCCCATCTTCCAGTAGCTAGGCAGTTACACCCACCAACTGCCCCTGGTGCCATGTAATCCCATCAATGGCCAAGATTCAGAGACTATAAAACCAAGCTCCCAGCAAATGCAGCTTCAAGACCTCTTATTGTGTAGTTCTTGCTCTCAGAGAACCCCGCAGGCTACCGAGAGTATCCTGCCCGCATGGCAGAGTCTGGCAAGCTCCTCATGGCGCATTCAATATGCCAAAACCCAGTAACAATGATGGGTCTCATTGACCCTGAAAGAGCCTCCATCCTCGGGATATATTCCCAGAAGTGGTATTGCGGGGTCATATAGAAGTTCAATTTCTAGTTTTTGAAGGACTGTCCATATTATTTTCCAGAAAGAATGGATGAGTGGGCATTCCCACCAACAGTGAGTGTCCCTTTTTCCCCTCATCCATGCCAGCACTGTTTGCTTTTGTTCTTTTGAATGTGTGCCAGTCTCTGTGGTGTGAGATGATTAGCATCTCCCTGATGGGCTAGCGATGTGGCGCAGTTTTTCATGTGCCTTTAGGGCCATTTGTATTTCTTTTTTGAGGAAACTTTTGTTCATTTCTTCTTCCCATTTTTGATGGGGTTGGGTTTTTTTTCTTGTACAATTATGCTAGTGTCTTGCACAGTAGAAATGACATCTGTACCTATATGTTCATTGCAGCACTGTTCACAAAAGCCAAAATCTGGAAACAAACCAAGTTCCCTAGAACAGATGACTAGTTAAAGAAACTTTGGTACATCTACACAATGAAATACTATGCAGTTGTCAGGAGAGATAAAGTCATGAAATTTGCTATTAAGTGGATGGTCATGGAGAGTATCATGCTAAGTAAAATGAGTCAGAAAGAGAGGGACAGACATAGAAGGACTGCACTCACTTGTGGAG
>JAOXYA010033037.1:0-12902 GCA_028565675.1 Sorex palustris
TGCTTTGGTATTAGTATCAAAGCAATAAATATTCTGAACAAAATAAAATAACTGGATTTGTTACTCTGATGGCTCAGAGAGAACAAATTCACCTGTTTTTTTAAACTTCAACTTGGAAACTCTCTTTTCCTTGCGTTGCCTGGGAGTATCCTACAGTAAGAAGAGGCACCCACTTGGCCAAAGCTCCTCTTCACAAATAGTCTACCTGAGGGTCTGAGAACTGAGGTCTAGGACATGTCACCCTGTGTCTCACCCAGCATAGCTTTAGCATTATCAGCCTCTTTTCCTGCTAGCACTTCAACTGTCAGGAACAATCACTTGCGACCGTAGGATTTCTGGCTTCTTTGTAATTTTATGAAACTTTAACCATTAAAGTACAACCAAGCAATATGCCATGGGGGAGCAGACAAGAGAGAAGCTATGAAGTCTCTCCTAAGGAACTGCTGGCTGCCCAGAGCAGAAGCCTTCAGACAACACTGCCCTTCTGTGGGTTTGCTGCTTCCACAGGTACTGCACAATCAGATGTTAAATAAATACTTCTCCTTGGAGCCACACTATGTAGGACATAATGATACTTTTAAGAATAACAGTATCAACAGAATCGCTGCTGATACAGTTATGTCACACTATTAGTTTTGCCTACTGGGGATGAAGAGTTAAAAGCACAGCTGCAAAATCATAATTAGTTATTTGCTAGTTATTTTGGAGGTTTAGCATATAATATAGATGATTCTTTTGCTTTCACTTATCCATTCTCACATTTCAGACAGTCAGTACATACTCTTTAGTATCACAATTTCTTGGTTGAGTTATTATGTAGAACACTGCAACTTCATCAGCAGGTAATCTTTTTTCAGTACGTGATCTGATATTCTCAAGTTTCCTTCCCCAATTACACTACTACTACTACTACTACTAATAAAACCTTCTGTTGCAAATTTGTCAGCTGAAGAATAAGCAGTAATTCTAATAAAATTACTCTCCTGCAAATATGCCAAGTCTTGCAACCTAACCTGACACATGTGTAATTTCATTATGCAAATTTCACTCAAAACTCAATGCCCCGATTTGAGATGTAATGACCAGACAACCAGACTTTCCACTTAGCAACTCAGATTTTAACTGCGGGCATACCACTATTTATTTCTGTAGCTTCTAACCAAAAGACTAAGCTTACAGGCTTTCTAAATCTTAAAAGACATCAACAAATTACAGAGATGCTTCTGGACACCCAGCGCCAGGCTGAGTCATCCGGACACCTTAGAGGGGGGTGGGTGAGCCCACCAGCACCTGCCCAAACAGAGCCCCAGCAGCACAAAATCTCCACACTCCACAGTCACCGCCATGCTCACAGCCAGACTACAGTGCTCGGGAAGTCTCATCCAAACATTAATCTGTTAAAAAACTCAGGTATGCGGGTTTTATGACTGAAATCTTCAGGCTTTCACAGAATCGGGGATGGGTTACCTCCCCTCAACTCCCTGCACTTTCAGAAGCCCCAGCAGTCCTGCCCATGAACTGCCTTTGTGTCAAGTAAGTTCATTAACCAGCCATGATCAAGAAACTCATAAATAAATCTAGAAAGAGATCAACAAGCTCCAGAGATACTTCTGGATGCAGTGCCAGGCTAAGTCATCTGGGGCACCAAAGTCAACATCCAGTTAAAAATTTAACTCCAGCTGTATGTATCACCCCATTCAAAATTTTGGAATTTCTGGAGCACAGGACCGCAGCTTCTACATCACTGATAAACCAGGAACAGCATGCCACATTGAAGGAGATGTAAAGTAGAAGGCAACAAATCTCAATTAGTAAAATATAAACATACAATGCTTAACCCTTAACAATATGTTAGTAATCTCTTATACAAGCACTTAATGGCTCCATGGTGAGATACAACAATCTTCACTAACTTTTTTCTAAGGAAACACTTTTGATCATTTTTTTTGGCATTTTATTTGAAAAAGCAATATAAAATAAATTATTTAGGGCCTGCTGTGGGGGCAAGCTTGAGGGGTAGTTGGGAAAATTGGAAATAAAGGTGGTGAGAAGATGTAGTGATGGTGGGGTTGGTGCTGGAATATTGAATGTAACAAATCATCATGAACAACTTTATAAAACAAATTAAAACATGCAAAAAAAATCACAGGCTCTAAGGCTGGAGAGATAGTACAGCAGGTTGATCTTTTGCCTTGAACAAGTCCAAGCCAGGTTTGATCCCAGGTACCCCATAATGGTTTCCCAATTCCTCCCAGGAAGTATCCCCAAACACAGAGTCCAGTGTAAGCACAGAGCTATGGCAGGATGTGCCTCCTCAAAAAAAAAAATCAAATTCTGCCTCCAACAACTAGTAGGGTGACCCTGAGTAAGTTAGTTAACTTCCCTGTGCCTTGGTTTTTCCCTTCTGCAAAACAGGTACAATTACAGTGCCTACCTCACAAGGTTATCATGAAGATTCAATTGAATGAGCTAGGGCCAGTGCAATAGGACAGCAGATAGGGCATTTGTCTTGTACGCGGTTGACCCGGGTTCAATCCCCAGCAATCCTTATGGTCCCCTGAGCACCGCCAGGAGTGACTCCTGAGTGCAGAGCCAGGAGTAACCCCTGAGCATTACTAGGTGTGACCCAAAAAGCCTAAATAAATAAATAAATTGAACGAGCTATTATTTGTGAAGAACCATGATACATATACTGTATCATACATACATGATACATACACTGGCTGATACATTTATACTCATTACACTAATTTGACTGAACCTGTTATTAAAATTTTAAACAGCCAAGACTAAAAAGTTTGCCTGTGTGTGTCACTCCTTGCTGCCTCTGTCAATGTCATATACCAGACATCACCATCCAGCTTTGCCTCCTCTTCTCCAGATGTCTCTTTCATCCTTAACGCTCAGACCTCAGCAAAAATTCAAGTGATCTTAAAATTTACTAACTACTTCATTATCCATCGGCCAGAGAGACAGTCTACTGTGTATGGAAGGGTTTGCCTTGCATGCGGCCAACCCGTGTTCAATCCCCAGCACTGCATCTGGTTCCTAGAGCCCATATGGGAGTAATCCTTGATCACCACCAGGTGTGGCCCGACCCCCAAAAAAAGAAAAAACTACTTCATTGTTTATTGCTTCCTGAGCCAAGCACTTCCTTAATTCCTTCCTTAGCTTCCCTACTTCCCACTTCAGTACCATCCCACTGTAGATTTCCTTACTCTACCAAAGTCCCTGAAGAATAATTGAAGAGAAAAACCCATCTACTGTCTGATTTATTCCTGCCCCTGTTAGAATCTTGTTTCTGTCCCTGCCACAGGGAGGTGGGGGTAGGGTTTGGGGCTACACACAGCAGTGCTCAGGGCTTACTCCTGGCTATGTGCTCAGGGATCACTCCTGGCTGGCTCAGGTGACCATGAGATGCTGGAGCTCCAACCCAGATCAGCCATGTGCAAGAAAAATGCCTTATCTATCTCTCCAGTCCCCCAACCCCTGCCATTCTATAAAAACAACACTTCGTAAGGTCCACGGCCTACTTGCTGAAACACAACAGCACCCTCCTGGTCGAGGGAAGTACGGAACACGGTTACCTGCAATTCTGTCTCAAAATCCTCCTTTCTTTAACAGACTTTCCTTTCAATTCTTCAGGCTGAGCTGCCTCCTTCTCTGTCTGCTCATGTCTTTCTTCTGCCCCCAGCAGCAGACACTTCTGAGCCTACTTTCCTTTCTCTCTTTATAAAACTTTCTCCCTCCAGGCAATCCTGTCTTCTTCTGAGTTCATTACAGATAATTCTCAACCCCCACTTTCGGTTCAAATCCACATATGAAACTGTCTCCGGGATATTACAACATAAATGTCCCACCATCACTTCACATTCAATGAGCCCTAAATCAAAGGTGACACTTGCCTTCTCTAATGTTCTTCTGTTTTTCCCATTTTTAATCTTAAATTCACTTATCACCAGCCAAAATGTTGATCTGTTTCTGTTGATCTGTTTCCTCCTTCCTGTTTATTGATTACAAGAAGTGCGTGAATCTGTGCTAACTACCATAATAGCTATAAAAATTTTATAAAGATTAGATGCCATTCTTGACATTTTAAAGCTTGAAAACTGAAACTACATATTGCAATATTTTATGTTTAACTGGACATGATTAGTTTATTTAAATCTAAATTATTCATCCCAGCCGTTACAACTACTGAAAGTGGTTCAAGAAGACAATGTCTCAAAACAGTCTCAAAACAGAGACATTAAAAAAGACCAATATTCCTGACTTCCTGAAATTCATTACATCCTAGAAATGGCAAACCAGCAAGAAAACTATCATAAAACCCAGAAACTTAGGTGATAGAGAAAACCGAAGACTAGGGAGCTCAAGGGGAAGGTTGTACACAAGAAGGTCATTTAGGGGAAGAACCAATAGATCTATAGGTATGGATCAAGTAGAGGGGAAGATGGTTAAAAGTACTCCAGAGCCCCAGAAAGACCGCCTCACAACCATTGAAAAGACCAAGCATAAACACACACATCACACAGACACATAAACACACATCTACATGGAGAATAACAAGGGTTAGCACATAAATATGTAGAAACTTTATCTCTTGTACACTGTGGTTGGGATGCAAAATGGAGTGGCCACTATGGAAAACAATGTGGTCACTCCTCAGAAATTAAATACCCACGTGATCAGGCAATAGTGCTTCTGGACATATAACTAAAAGAAATGTAAGCAGAAGTCAGAGCAATAGTGCAGCAGGTAGGGCTCTTGCCTTGCATGTGACCAACCTGGATCAATCCCCTGTACTATATACAGTCTCCAAAGTTCCACGAAGAGTAAACACTGAGTGCAGAGCCAGGAGTAAGCCCTGGGAACCATGCCCCCCACACACACACATACACACACCAAAAACAAAGAAGAGAACACAAAATTTAAGAAGGGTCTCAAGAAGGTATTTGTATTCAAAGAACAAAATGTTAGACACATCACTGGATGAGTTAATTGATAAAATGTAGCATATATACCTATAGCAGAACACTATTCTCCCTTAAAGAAGATCGGCAAGTGTGACACATGCTATTACAATGAAGTACCTTTGACGAATTCTATCATAAGTGCAATGATCCCGCCATAGGCAAATAAAGAACAATTCCATGGCACATAAAAAAAATTTGAATTAATAAAGACTGCAAAAATAGAACATGCTTTTCAGGGCCTCTAAAGAGGGAGGAACCAGGAGTTATTTTTTCACGAGTACATTCTAGAGACACTGGCGATGGCTGCATGACTGTGAGCAAACTTTATGCCAGTGAACCACATGTTTAACAAAGTCCAGGTGATCAGAATTACATACTGTGTACCTTGCACATGACAATGGATTTTTGAGTGTTCTAGACACTATCAAATGTACGTGTGAAGGTCCGAAAGCAAAAAACTAACAGGGAGAACCTTAGGAAGTCAAGAGGTTTATGAAGGCAAGGGGGTAAAGACCAAAGCACACGTAGGCACTTGACATGGCTTCTTATTTTTTTTTTTAATTTTTAATGAATCACCATGAGATACAGTTACAGACTTAGAAACTTGCATGCTTATGTTTCAGTCATACAATGATCAAGTACCCATCCCTCCACCAGTGCCCAGTCTCTACCACAAATGTTCCCAGTGTCCCTCATCCCTCATTCCCCCACACCCATGTCTGTGGCAGGTGGATTCCCTTTTATTCTCCCTCTCCTTTAGGGTGTTGTAGTCTGCAATGCAGGTTCTAAGTGGCCATCATGTTTGGTTTATGGTCTACTTTCAGCACACATCTCCCATCCCGAGTGGGCCCTCCAAGCATCCTTTACTTGGTGGTCCCTTCTCTACCTGAGCTGCCTTTTCCCCTAGCATGTGAGGCCGGTTTCCAAGCTGTGGAGCGATCCTCCTGGTCTTTATAAATATAATTATTGAGTGGATGAATGCATGGACAAGTGAATGCAGTATTGCTAGAACATTATCTTCACTCCTCAGTGTCCTAGTTCTAGACGACCTAGGTTGAGGGGTAAAAGAAGGACATTCAAAATCCAAGACACCAAGGTACGAAGGCAGAAAGCCAGGACCTCACACTGGGCTTTGCAGGAGCTACAGAGTAAAACAGAAACCCACTGGGAAGGAAGTGCTGAGAACTCAGAGCTGGGATCCCTGGGGCCACACCCAGAGTACGTGGGGGCTGTGTGGTGGCAGGGATTGAGCTGTCCCTGCCCTGCCCAGAAGGCCCCTCAATCCTGGACTCCCTCCCAGCCCTGGGAAGCGGACTCTGACGGGGCCAGGGTCGTCTGACCCAGAAGTGCTTGGGCACGTGGCCCAGATCATCCAGGACCCGAATCAGGAGCCAGTTTAGCCGCCTATCGGGTCCTTGGGGGAAGTCTGAGGGCTGGTCCTGTCTGCCCGAGTGGCCAGGGGCCAGCAACGTCCCCAGAGGACACTCGCCTCCTGTCCTGGCGCTGAGTGCTGGCTTCCAGCCCAGCTCTGGTCCTCGCTAGGTGAGATCGCCAGGGGACGGGCCCATGGAGTCTGGGGATCCCAGCCTGTCTGCATTCCAGCCCAGGGAACCAAACTGCCCCTCGCGGGTCAGGGCCAGCATGCAAGGGTGCCCCTGAGAGAGCCGTGGATAAGTCCACAGGCTGCCTCCAGCCCGAACCTTGGATCCCACACACTGGCTCTAGGTGCAGGGCTGCAGCCGTGAGAGCCGGGGCCCACAGCGAGGCCTCTCTGCCCCTGGCAGCATGGGCACACGGGGTCTGGACGCAGGGGGCCCCGAAGGGCCAGCGAGCAGCCCAACACTGTGCCGCTCCTACAGGCCAGGCCGGGTCAGGGCTGGCCAAGCTGTGTGGGCGCCGTTGGCCAGGCCGGGCCCTGGTGCCAGGGACAGTCCCTGAGGGGCTTCTCCCAGCCACCCCCAGCCTCCCGCATGACCCTCTGAAGCTGCTGGGCTCTGGGCACTCGGAGCCTCAGTAGCGAAGCCACAGGCCCTTTCCCAGAGCGTGTCCTATCCTCTCTCTCAGAAACCCGGCTCTCCCGGGGCTTCAGGGCCCAGGGCGGGGCCTGTGTGGGCTCAGATGACAGAGCGTCTGCACTGAGTGACCCTCAGTAGGTCGGGGGCCCAGAAGCTCCCTGCCTGCTCCAAGGGATGGCAGACGGCCGGAGGGAGTCAGCGGACAGGGAGAGAGACAGGGGGCAGGGAGACAGTGGGCAGAGTGTGTGTGTGTGTGTGTGTGTGTGTGTGTGTGTGTGTGTGTTCGTGTGTGTGCGCGTGTGTGTTGGGTGTGTGTGTTGGGTGTGTAGGTCTGTGTCTCTGTGTGAGTTGTGTGTGTGTGTGAATGCGTGTTGGGTACACGTGCGTGTGTTTGGAGTGCACATACATGTATATCTGCGCATAGGTGCGGTGCATGTACACATGTGTGTCCCTGCATGCTGTTCCATTTGACCGCATTGATTCTCACTCAGGCTTCCTCGGCCGCTGTTGCCTTGGGGACCGTGAGACTCTGCTCCTCCCTCTGGAGACAGAAGCGGAGCGCGCGGCTCGGCCCGGCGGTCACTTCCCACGCTGGACGATTCTCTCATTCTCCTCCGTGACCTACACCCAGCTTGTCGGCAGTCAACGCCCTTCCGGGTGTGGTTCCGGAAGCTTCCTTCCTGTCTGGTTCATGTTTGCTCATCAGCGACTTGGCCGGTGCCGACTCACCCTTTCTCAGCTGCTTGGGGCGCCTGGGTGGTCTTCAAGCACAGGAGGGCAAAGTGGGGCTTCCCCAGAGCCCCGTGGTAGGTGGTCAGCTTCAGAGCCCCGTCACTGACCCTTCCGGCAGCCCCGGGAGGGCGGCTGCACATGGCTCCAGCCCTGCTCCTGGCTCCTGGGCAATGGGGGGGTCCGGACCCTGGGGAGGTGGGGGGAGGAGTGCCTGCCCTGTCCCTTACCTATGCTGCTCATATCACAGGTATGATGACCGGGTTTCTGGGGTCCAGATGACTGGGCTTGTTTCCCACAGCTAGTGCCTCCTGGGCCCCTTCCCATTAAGTAGCTGCCTTTAACTGTGTCTGCCACGAGTCACGCCCACACGGTCGCCTGCTGTTCACGCACTGCAGTGATTGCTGTGGAGCGAGAGGAGGTGCCGGCAGTGACTCAGCAGAAGCCCCAGGACAGTCACAGATCCCTGCAGGACTCGGGGCTTCTCGGGCCCTCTGGGCATCAGGACCCACTGTGGGCTCCTGCCCCAGAGGTCGTCCCAAGGGTCACCATCTGCAGCTGCCAACTTCTTCCCTCCTGCAGTTCCTCATGACCCCTGATCACGGGCTCCCACCGTCCCCCAGCTCAGAACAGACATTCCCTCCCCTCCTTGTCCACCCACTCACCCTGCAGATGTGCTGCCCGTTAGTCCCCGGAGATCGACTTCCCTCCCTGGCCGGGGTGCACGGTGCATCCCGCTTCCTGGCACTCCGCTCTGGCTCTGTCCCTCACCGGTGGACCCACAGGCTGCGTCCAGCTCACGTTCTCTGCAGGAAAATGAGGCCACCGCTAGCCCACACACCCACAGCCCTGCAGACGCCTCCGGGCCCCCGTGAAGGGCCCAGGCGCCAGCTTTGCCTGCCATGCCCCACCCTGGTCCTTCCCAACGCGTGTGGCCCAGCCGGCGCTCCCTCTGCTCTCGAGTCCTGGGTCCCCTGCTTTCGGCCATGCTCTGAGACGGTCACAACAACCCAAGAGTGTCTGAAAGCTGCAGAGTCATATACCTGATGGAGACTGCAGTGACCTCCCAAGGTCCGGGAGCCGAGACAAGTCCGCATCAACATCTGTCGCTTGAGGGAAGAAGCAACTGCATCTGTGCATGGTAGCACCTTGTCGCAGCTGCAGGAGAGGTGCCGAGAAGGCTCGGATCGTCACGTCCCGAGCAAGGGGCTGTGGGACGGCTGAAGCGTGGTAGAAACGCGAGCCCAGAGACATGCATAGAGTCAGCAAGTCGGGAGGAGGGGAAAGGACATGGAGTCCACCAGCATTCAGGATTCAATAACGACCGACTTTGAGACAGGGTCACTGCTAGAAGCATAAACGCTTTAACGTGGGTTTGAACTGTAGCACTGTAGCTCTGTCCTCCCATTGCTCATTCATTTGCTTGAGCGGGCACCAGTAACATCTCCATTGTGAGACATTTTACTGGGTTTTTTTTTTTTTTGGCATATGGAATACGCCACGGGGAGCTTGCCAGGCTCTGCCGTGCAGGCGAGATACTCTCAGTAGCTTGCTGGGCAATCTGAGAGGGGCGGAGGAATCGAACCCGGGTCAGCCGCATGCAAGGCAAATGCCCTACCCGCAGCCGACCCGGGTTCAAACTAAATATAGGAATGAATCGAATAGTTGCGACGGGAAAGGTGGAGGCTGAGGGCAGGCCTTGCTGTGGGAAAGTGGGCTTGCTCCACGCTGTCGGGGAAACCATCCTCCGAAGACTGAGCGGGGCCAGCCACACCTGTGCCTCAGAGGAATGCGTCGCCTGTCTTGCCTCCATGAAGAGGTTCCTTGGGTGGGAAAATAGTAGCCCCTGCTCTGTGCAAGAACCAGGGGGAGGGACGGGTGCCCTCGCGTCCCCCAGGGAGTGGAAAGAGCTGCCTCACCCAAACCTTTTCTTTCTTTTTGGTTTTGGTTTTGGTCTTGTGGCCACAGCTGGTGATGCTCAGGAATTGTCACTGGCTCTGCGCTTCGGGGTCACCCCCAGGGGTCTGCAGGGAACCATGCAGAGCCAGGGATTGAACCTGGGCACAAGGCGTATGGTCAGGCCGACACGTTTCCTCTTGGAAGTTTTCCGCTCGGAGACTTTTGTTCGCTGCCACTTGGTGCCAGGAGCCCACTGGTTCCCGGCCATGCAGTAAGTGATGGGCGGCGGGGTTCTCCTTGCCCTGGAGCTGTCCCTGGTGCCACGTCCTCACCAGCCCGTCAGAACCGACCCTGCCGTAGGGTCTCGGGCTCGGGCACTCTGAGACCAGCCCGCAGGGCAGGAGGCCCGGGACTCGCCGAGACCCCCAGAGCCGGTGCTCCTGTTCCGGCTAGGGTGACCCACTGTGGAGCACAGGAGAGCAGGAACACGGGGCTCCGTCTGGGGGGCTGTTTGTGCCTCACCTTCCAGGATATCCCATCCCCCCATCACAGGCCTGGGGTGCAGGGCATGTGTGGTTCAGGAGCAGGAGAAAGACGCTGAAGGGGGGTGGGGGTTGGATGGTGTCCCTGGGTGCCTCTGTGGGTCCCTGTGGCAGAAGCAATGGCCGGGTGCTGGCCCTCGTCAGGGCCCTCATCCCAGGCGCCAGTACGGGGAACACTACCGCGACGGGTCCGGGGAGCACCTCATACTTCCCCCAGGGGTGCCCCCAGCCTGGCCCACATGATGCACGCCTGGCTCCAGGCTGAGCTGAGCTACTGCCGCCACAATTTCAGGGGGGAAAAAAAACAACACTCAGAGCTCCCCTGCAAATCTACCTTTTTTTTTCTTTTTGGGTCACACCCGGTGATCCTCAGGGGTTCCTCCTGGCTCTGCACTCAGGAATTACACCTGGCGGTACTTGAGGGATCCTATGGGATGCTGGGAATCGAACCTGGGTCGGCCACGTGCAAGGCAAACACCCTCCCCACTGTGCTATGGCTCCAGCCCCAAATCGACCTTTTTTAAACCCCGAAGCCAGTGCTGCCCCCGC
The DNA here is from genome assembly GCA_028565675.1 of Sorex palustris. Lineage (NCBI taxonomy): Eukaryota > Metazoa > Chordata > Mammalia > Eulipotyphla > Soricidae > Sorex > Sorex palustris. The sequence goes on from JAOXYA010033037.1 coordinate 10,711, forward strand.
CCCTGCCGAATCGTTGCAGGCCCCCTGGAGGGAGTCACACATTCCGGCACCAGGAAGCTGCACGGTTCTCCCTGGCAGGCACCGTCTCAGCACCCCCTTGCCGCCACCGTCGGCCAGGCCGGCTCCCCCTGCACCCCTGCTTGGGTTTGACCAGTTGTGAGAACTGCCTCGCGTGTCCGGCTGCGGGTCCGAGTGTTTTCCTCAAGAACATGCCTTGTGCCATGCCAGAGCTGTTGGGAAGTGGGACCGAGGGAGCCAATGGTGTGGAGAACGCGGCCCCCGACACGCCCCAACCCCTGGGCCGGGGGCCGAGCAGACGTGCCAACCCGTCTCTCCGCAGAGACTCACTGAGCAGAGGCAGGAGGAGAAGCCAAGTGGCTCGAGACAGCCTCAAAGCCAGGCAGGAGCACGCCCGGCGTGGCCTGAAGCTTTCTTTATCACGGGCACACCCCCGAGGCGGCCGGCCCACGCCGTGCCCCTCCTAATGATGCCCATGAAGTAGGTCATTGTCACGAGAACAGATGGGCCGTGAGGACAAAGTTATTGCCTAATTTTTCAAAATTTGATGATGGCTTTTCCCACTTCCTCTTAGAATAAGGGCCGCTCTGTGGGCCGGAGACGGTGGTTCTATCCGCGGCACGTTTGACCGTCTCGGCAGCTCGCAATTTACGAGCCACGCCGGAGAAGCGAGGGGACCTGCCGACTGGGGCAAGGCAGAGCCGCCCCCGCCCCGGTGTGGTGCCAGCAGGCACTGCCCCTGGCCCGCCCCACTCCCCTGCATCCGGGACCAGAGGGAAGCAGGCACAACCTTCACCCACCAGCCTGAAGCAGACAAGACAGAGTGTCTGTCTCCTGACCGGGCGTGGGGCGAGCCAGGAAGTCTCTCCGTGGGTTTGCCTCTGACATCAGGTGGCAGGGGGCTTTGGGGCAGCCGAGGCCAAGCCTGCGAGGGGCTGCCCAGTGTCTGGGACTCTGGGGGTGTCTGGGGTTGACCCAGTGTCTGGGGGTGGCCCGGCCTGCAAAACACCCGCCCTGTCCATACTCCGTCCAGTGCCCGGCCCTGCTGCTCATGCCTCTCCTCCCTTCACGTCAGCTGTGCCAGGGGAAACGAGGGGACAGCCCAGCCCTGCCCACCCCACTTAGGCAGCCCTCGCGGCCCCTCTTGGCTGAGCCGTGGCCAGAATCAATCCTGTTGCTCCAGGCTGTCTGCCCGCTCCGATGCCGCAGACGTGAGAGTCTCAGTGGACGTGGCCGGACAGTGCAGCTGAGGGGTCTGGGCTTGGGCAGGGCCTTGGAGGGGACGGCGGGGGGCTGCCCGGGAACCCGAGAAAGGCTCTCGCTGCCTCTGCACCAATCTCTCTGAAGAGCCGGAGTGGCCAGCTGAGAGGCCACACACCTCATGGGCGCGGACAGCCCGGGACACTGCCCCCCGGAGCTGATGGCTCTCTGTGAGCCTGCAGCCCTGCCACTTAAGACAGGAGGATTCGCATAAAATCGCATAAAATGGAGATCAAAGACAGAAAACCGAAGCGGGTGGCGGGAACCGTGCGCTGGGTCTGTTTGTCTTGGCGGAAGACAAGCCGCTTAAGGTCTAGCACTATCTTGAAAAGAGTGCGTGTGCTTAATTTCCCAAGCATCAGCAGTATGGATTCCAACCCGCCCTGGCTGTGTCAGAATAGGAATCGGTGACCAATTCGGAGTGGGGAGCAGTGCTGGGCCTCAGTGCTCGGAGCTGAGCTGTCACTGTCGCCTCTGACAGATTTTCCATGTCACATCTATAAATAAGTCCGCCTCAGCTCCCACCGCGGCCAAGAGTCTCGTTCAGGGTCATTGTAGTGCTGCTGTGTTCGAGGACTTTTAGCTCCATCAGCTGGAGTCTACGTCTGCGTCGGGAAAGCCTGAGGGAATTCAGTCATACGCTTTTAAGAAGCAGTAGGGGAATTCTACGCTGCCGCTCGTTGAAATGACAACATAAAAATAAAAGTCTCAACTTGAGGGTTTGGTCACTAACTGCCAGGGCGGGAATCGTGCCTGTCCGTGTGCCACGGGCTGTCCCACTCGCAGCGTCGCTGGCTGTGGTCCCCAGGATCCCAAATGTGGCTCGGGAATGTTTGCTATTCCTGAGGGGAAAGAGAGACAGAGAGAGGGGGGAGAGAGAGGGGGGGGGAGAGATAGAGGGAGAGAGAGAGAAG
>JAOXYA010033060.1:0-12901 GCA_028565675.1 Sorex palustris
ACTGGGTCACCACAGAGGAATTCTCACCTCAATGGATGTGTGTTCCAAACAGTACACACCCTCGCTCCGGTCCCAGCCCCCCACTCCTCCTCCTCTTGGTTTCAAGCTTTCAGTGTAGACGTACCTGAGTGACTGAAGGATCGCGTTCATGAAACACGTGTTCCCCAAATTCCGAAGGCCTGTGGCACAAATGGCAGTGGTGCTTCCCTGTGAAACAGGCGATACAGTGGTCAAGTGTTCGCAATGAGAAAGCGAAGCATCACGTGAAACTCAGCAGCAAGTCCCTCAGGGACTGACCCATTTCTGTGACTCCCTCTCCCCTTCCCCTCCCCCTCTCCCTCTCTCCCTCCCCCTTGTTTCAAACCCAAGGCCTGTTCTAGATCAGCCTGCCTTCTGGAAGGCTGGGGGAAACCAGCATGAGGTTCCTGTCAGGGACTGGCCACGATCCAAACAAGAACCAGGATGCGGGGAAAATCATCTCCTGCCACCCAAAGCTGTCTGGCAGAAAAGCTGCTTTCACGGGCAGGGCTGGGCAGGGCTGGGGAAGGTTGGGGCTCTCCTTCAGGTCCCTTCTCCTGCGAGGGGGCACCCAGGAAGGGCCCCGTACCTCTCCCCAATGAAGAAGGCACCTCCACCCACCGCCTCCCATTCCTTCCCGTGCCTGTCCTGAAATAGGCACCATGTCTCTTCCCTGCAGCCCACCTTAGCTGAGGGTCTATCTGGCTGCTCCCACCCGGGGCCAGAACGCTGCAGGGGCTCTGCTGTCACGGTGCCTGTGGGAGGCCGCTGGGGCAGACACCAAGACCCAGCTCAGCCCTGCTGGTCCCTCCCATCACCCTGGAGGCCCACAAGCTATTATTTAAACTTCTTTTTGTCTTCTCTTTAGAAAAAGAAAAGACAATGAGACTGGAGCAATATTACAGCAGGTGGGGCACTTGCCTTGCACATGGTCAACCCAGATTCAATACCCAACACCCCATATGGTCCTTGGGACCCACCAAGAATGATCCCCAAGCATAGAGCTGAGAGTAAACCCTAAGCACAAACTGAGCAACCCCAGAGCACTACTAGTTCAGCCGAAAATTGGACAAAAACAGCTCATTATAAGAACCTGTGAAAATACCACAAATTGGAAAAATATAAAAAAAAAAATATGTACAATCCAAGTATTTTGCCTCCCAAACTACCTTTACCATTAAAACTACCGCTCGACAAATGCACCATGATATCTGGAAACTATAACCAGGAGGTAAAACCAGTCCACACTATCTATACCCATAATCTGGATGGTCTGAATGTGTATCTGCATTTGATTTTGTTTGGTTTTGGGGCCACCCCTAACAGTGCTCAGGGCTTACTCCAGATTCTGCACTCAAAGATCTGGTCATTCCTGGCGGGGCTCAGGGCACCACACAGGTGCAGGAGTTAAACTCAGATCAACCACGTGCAAGGCAAGTACCACGTAAAAATTTTTAAATTTCAGTTAAGCTTTGTGATTTACAAACTGTTACTAACAAAGTTTCAGGCATATGCTGTTTCGGCCCGAGACCTCCTGCCAACATCCTTCCACCAGAGTCTGTCTCCAACCAGCTTGGTCCTACCCTACGCTAGGAGCAAACCCAAGTCTGTGGGCAACTCCTGGGGTTTGCCCGTCACCTGGTACCACTGGCCATGCTACTCCCTATTGTTCCATATCTTCCTGAGTCATCCCTCTCCTCCAGACTAACCCTCTCGCCACCATCACCTCCAGTTCCCTGCACAGAGCCCGTTACTGCCTGACTCCATCTTTGTTACGGCTGGGTAGAATCACGCTCTGGGTACATATACCAGAATTTCCTTTTCATACAGCCATTCTTTTGGGCACTTGGACTGTTTCCCGATCTTGGCTATTATGCATAGTGTGCTAATAAACAGGAGTGCAAATGTCATTTTAAAATAAGATTGGTTTTTATTTTATGTGTGTGCGGGGGTGGGGGGAGGATACCAAAAAGAGAAGAGGGATTACTGGGTTATAAGGAAGCTCAATTCATAATTTTTTTTATAAAACTCTTCACCCACCAACTTTCCCTGCACCACCAGTACAGATTGTTTCTGCTGCCTCTGCATGAGGCACTGTCTCTGTTGCTGTTCTGCACTCCCTGACGGTGAGTCACAAAGAGCACTCCTTCATACACCTTTCAGCACCACACATCTTCTTTGAGGGACTGTCCAGCTCTCCTCATTTTTTGATGAGTTTATTTTCTTATTAAGCTTTGTAATCACTTTGTCAGATGTGTAATCGAGTATTTTTCTCCCAATCTGTGGTATCTTTTTATTTTAGTCAATCCTTTCTTTGGCAGTGTAGACACTTCTCAATTTGACATTACAATCCCCTCTGTTTACTTGTGTTTCTGTCTGCTTGGTCAATGGTGCTGAGCCACTGCAGATGCCCTTAGGGTTGAATCACAGAGATCTGCTTCTCTATTTTTTTTTTTCTTTTTGGGTCACACCCAGCGATGCACAGGGGTTATTCCTGGCTCTGCACTCAGGAATCACTCCTGGCAGTGCTCAGGGGACCATATGAGATGCTGGGAATCAAACCCACATCTGCTGCATGCAAGGCAAAAGCCCTACCCACTGTGCTATCACTCTAGCCCAGGAGATCTGCTTATCTTTTCCTCAATGCTGTTTATGGATTTGAGTCTCAAAGCAAGGTGTTTATTCCATCTGAAATTAACTTCTGTGTTTGGTGTGAGACAGGGACCTACACTCTCCTCCCCTAGCCCCACGACTAACCAGTTTTCCCAACCCCAGCTGCTCAAAGTCCTTCCTGTTTCTCTTCATACTATCAGGCCTCCGTCAAAGATTCACTATTCATACCCTGAGGGCCAATCCCCGGGCCCACAATTCTCTTTATTCCAGTACATCACAGTTTTGATGACAAAAGCTTTATGGTACAATTTCAAGTTGGAGGGGAAAAAGCCACCCATCTTTTCTCCCAGGGTTGCATTGGCTATCTGGTGAGTTTTACTTACAACACATGAATCTGAACAGCATTTGGTTTGTGGGACCTTTCAGGAGACTACACTGAGTCTGTACAGTGCTCCGTCTCTATTAACCTTTCTAGTTCAGGGCAAGAATGTGTCTCTGCTGCTTATGACAATGACAGCCGGCAAGTCCATGAAGAAGCAGGACTCGGTCAGAAGAGCAGCCCCTGTCCCCAGGCAGTCGTCAACCTCCTAGTGTTTGCTGCTGTTGACTTCCAGTCCCTCCACTGCCTATGAAATGCCTCATGTCCTCTCATTTCTCTGCAAGCAGCAAAGTTCATGTCACGCCACAGAGGACGCACAGCCAATCTCATCTTCCACACAACACTAACGCTTCAGTCAAGCATCTGTCCAAACACAACCAATATGACAGCTGACCGCAGGGCTACTGACGAATTTTAAATTACGTGGTGACTGTCACATCTTGTTAACGCATCAACAGCTTACAGGGGGCTCATCAGAAGGAGAAAGCATAGTATTTTATGATGAGACTATTAATGATGCCCTAAGCATACTTTGCGCTAGGGACCTCTAACAGAAGGAAGCCGAGACCTGGGCTCCCGCAGGAAGGGGAGCAGGGCGGGGCAGGTGCTGAGGAGAGGTTCCCCACTCCCAGCTGACAGGAGAGTCAACCGGAGGGCCCAGTCACATCAGGAGCCACCGTGCATGGGGAAAATATTTCGCAAAATATACTAAATCCAAGGCACATATTTACAAGTGTTTATAAAGAGAAACATCGATAATGACTTCTAATAAACCAGTGACTAGTTTACTTATATTTGAAGAAAATTACTTACATTCACTTTTAATAACTTGCTGTTTAGTGATGAATTTTCCAGAAGTTTTCTTTTCCTATGTCTGTCAGCTGTGAAGGCAGAGCTGTTGAAATAGACAGTCAGCAGGATACACACATGGGACACAGGAACCCAGGGAACTGACCCAGTGATGCTCAGCCACTGGAACACGAGCTGCCAAGTCTATCAGGTCAGGCCCATGTGGCCAGTGGGTGCTCAAGTCAGGACCCTCCACTGCCCTCAGAAACCCCCATAGCTTCCCGGCACGATGGACCCGAAAAAGCCACCACTACAACCTTCCAAGAAAACCTGGCAGGACAGACGCAGCCTGTGAAGCGACCCTCTCTGCCCTCTCTGTCTGTAGTGACCAACAGTGACGCTTTAAGATTATACTCACTGCTCGTGACAAAAGCGAAAGTCTGATCTGACATGATTGCTGAGATTAAATATTTCAAATCACTCTGCTACTTTCTGTGGGAAAGGTATCATGTTTCACTTATTTCTCAAAATAGATTACACTACAGTGAGAGTAACAAACCATAGGTTCATTCCATGTATCTATGTCCAAAGGGATCTAAAATAATTCTTAATCAGCACAGAAATTTTAAATTTAAATATTTCAAAGTGATTCTTAAAGAACAAAGTATTTTGTTTAAAATTTATCAAAGTAATCACTATGCTCCCTTAAAAACGATTACATGTGGACCCAGAGAGATAATACAGCAGGCAGGGCACCTGCCATGCACACAGCCAACCCAGGTTGGGCTGACTCCCTGACACCCATGTGGTCCCGCTAAAAGCACCGCCAGGAGTAACTCCTGAGTGCAGAACCAGGAGAAAGCCCTGAACAATGCCGGGTGTAGCTCCCATAAAAACCATGCCTGACTCAGTGGCAGAGAACACATCACCCTGAACTAATCTCCACCCCAACAAAGAAAGAAAAACATGGGCATGTGTGCATCGGAGCATCAAATCTATTGATATTTGCTTCGAATATAAAATTATTCTTAGGAAACGTTCTTGAAAACTGGGTATCACTCCCAGGAATATCAGTGACAACAGAGGTGAAACCAATTCCAAATATTCTAGTATTTAGTCTGAAAAACTCAAAGTGAAAAAGCTGAATCACAAGTACAGCATATGAACTACTTAGTGACAACATCTGACCGTTAATGCTGAGTTTTATCCTATGTGTATGTAAAGTAGTTCGGTTTCTAAAATAAAATCTATTAAATTGTACCCCTAGTAATTCACAAAACAGCAGACTCCTCTAGGTCAATGGTTTTCAATCTCTTTATCCCTGCAGATTGGTCGGGTGAGCAGAGCAAAAGCGGAAACCCACCGCCTTAATCCACAGGGTATGATACAGCATTCACTCACTAGATAAGGCTGCACAAATTTAAATTAAACGTAAATAAGTGTAAAATTGGGGCTGGAGCAATAGTACAGCAGGAAGGGCATTTGCCTTGCGGGCAGCCAATCCAGGTTCGATTCCCAGCATCCCATATGGTCCCCTGGGCACCGCCAGTTAGTAATTCCTGAGTGCAGAGCCAGGAGTAACCCTTGTGGAACGCTGGATGTGATCCAGAAAGCGAAAGAATAAAAAAATAAAGTGTAAAATTCAGGTGTTCACACTAGCCATCTTTCAGGTCATCTGTGGGAAATAGCTACCACATTGTACGTGGCAGATCTCAGAATATTTTCTTCAGTTCAGAAAGCTCTATGACACAGTACTGCTACAGGCTATATGAAGAATAGCCCAGAGTTAAATAAAACACAAACAGAGCCATATTTCTAAAATAAGAGTGTGACCAGAGGCTAACATTTGATAATAAAAATCAACTTTGAAAAGAATTTTAAGAATTTTAAGATTTTTCAGTGGGACCAAATGTGGGTAAGATTGTCCATGACATTTTTTTGCCTGATGACTCATCAGCAGAAATCAGAGACTCTTCGCTGCATGACTATGCACAGCTGACTGGGGTGGGTCACGCTCCGCAGTGCTCAGGGCTAGTCCCGGGGCAGTGCTCAGGAGGCATTACGCAGTGCTGGGGGCAGAGACTAGGCTCCTGGTGCCAAAGAAGCACCGAGCCCAGTAAAGTTCCCTATAGCTGGTATATGAGGGTTCCTGAATGCCCTCATTTCCCTACAAATCACTGATTATTTACTTGGAATTGAGAAAGCAGTCTTGTGTTAGAAGCAAAACTGTAAGGTGGGAGAAAAAAAAATTTTGTAGCTGTCTTACTTTCTTTAACAAAGAGTATAGCAGGAAGTTTAAAATAGAATCACCATGCTAAAGAGTGATAATACATAAATTACCACTTCTCCCTACTTCACAGTTAATTGTGAAAATTTCAAACAAATTAAATATTTTGGATGAGTATACCTGTAGCTGAGTCTCTGATCCGAGATAAGCTTCCTTCTGCTATCTGTTCAAAGGAAGAGGGCCAGATACAGCAGGGAGGGCAATTGTTTTGCCAACCTGGGCTCAATCCCTGGCACCACATCTGGTTCCCTAAGCACCGCCAGGAGCGTAGACCCTCAGCACTGCCAAGTGTGTCTCAAAAAAGAATAAAAGAAAGGAAGAATCGTTTTTGAAAGAGAGAGGAGTGTTGGGTTGGAGAGTGCTCAATGGGCTTTGCACACGCAAACCTCAGACAGATCCTTCAACACTGCCAGCTGTGGTCCCTCACCCCCACCCCTCAAAAAAGGGAAAAGGGAGAAAGGAGTCAATAAAGTTCTTTAAAAGGGCCAAAAATTACTTTAACCCAAAGTGTTTTATTAGTTTAATTTTATTGGGGGGGTGCTCCCAAGCAGTGCTCAGGATGCCTAGAGAGTTTCCTCTGAGTAATCCTTGTCAACCAGATAGTTCGGTGTCGGGGCCTGGGGACATGCCACTGTTTGGCCGTGAGTGCGGAAGTCACCAGAGCTGCCCCTGGCAGGAGCAGCCTAGGGGACATACACTGAGGCTGCTCTGGGAACTTCTAGGGTGTCCATGAATCAACAGGGGTCAGGTGCTGAGCAACCCACCTGGGTTCAATCCCCAGCATCCCAGATGGTCCCCCAAGCACCTCCAGGAGTGACTCCTAAGTACAGAGCCAGGAGTAACCTCTGAGCATTACCAGATGTGGCCCCAAAATAAAAACAAAAAAACAAACAAAATAGTTGGGTGCATGCATTGGGGAATCAATGGATGTCTGCACCTCGACACCTGTCTCCAGCCCCTAGCTTTCTTTTAAAGTAACTGATGCTTCTCCTCTTATCAGCTTTGTAAATGAGACGTGCATAAAGATCACAGTAACAAAATCTATCTGTGTGTCATCAGAAGAACTTAGGTTATTTTCTCTCAATGTACCTGCACTTTTAAAATAATCCTATTGACTATACATTTAAGTTTACTAAGGGTATTACCAACGGTTGAAATGATGAGGTAGCATTTTAATAATCTGGAGTGATTTGTACAAATTTCACTTGATACTTTGGAAAATCATTGTTATTTGGTTTCATAAAATGTTGAAATTTTGGCCTGGTAATATTTATTCTAATAATTGATTGGCTATCGCAAAAGGGGGAAAAGGAAAAAAAACTCTGCTCATGTAAGAACTTTAATTTCTTTACAAGCACCTTACATCTTGTCATTCCAGTGATACTCTGCACCCATGCAAAAGGAGTAAGAAAATAAGTTAATACCTCATGCTATCATACAGATAAAGAACAGGCAGTTAACATTTGACAAGGGTTTGCTAATACCCAAGGCAACTATGATGATTTTATACCCTTTCTCAACCTTTCCCTGAGCCCTCACTATGCCTGACAATTAGGTCAAGTTGTTTATAAACTGGTGAACAGTAACTAAAAAGCCTCCTAGGCCTCTGGATCTAGCCGATGACAAATGTTCAATGAAATTAATACAGAGCTATGATCACTATCTACAGGCAGTTTTAGAAAGCCAAATGCAGCTACTGTTGCTTACAATAACATTGCAATGACACCAAATACATGAAATCATAAATAAAATGTCAAAGCTTTCTAAAGTACCCCTCAATCCCATCCGTCCCCTTCCTTTCCCCAGGCCTGTTACTTACTTTTCCAGGTTCTGTAAATGTTCTCTTACTTTCTGCACCAGTCCCAACTTGGTGTCATTCACCACGAAGTCATCACAGCGGTAACTGCAAGGAGAGCAACCATCAGTGAGTGCACACAGCCCGAGGAGGCGCAGGAACGGCATCACGAGAAGGCCAAGCAGTGCCCACATGGCAACCCGGCTCTGCAGACAGACGATCACTGTCAGTGGTGAGTCGAAGAGGATTTGAAATCCACAAGGAAATGTTTTCTTAAGGAGCCATTTTTCAAAGCCACCGTGCCCACAGGTACAAACACTGGTTTCTTTTCACATTTTAATTCAAAAAGCTTTTCAGTTTTCCCTTTGAATTAAAAGTATGCATACTGCCACTATGCATACTGCCACTTTTGTGAAATTCTTATTAGTGGTGCCAATGTTTGGGAAATGGAATAAAAATCACCATGTATCAGTAGCCTAAACCTTAAAGATGATACGTCCCAATTCATATTAATGGGCAGTGTGAGGGGGAAAAGATGTTTATTTAATGAAAGGGGAAAGGTAATTAAACTATGGGATAATATTTGGGGGTGGGGGGGCTAGAGAAAGAGCTATCATTTCATTTTGGCTTTGGGGCCACAGCCAGCAGTGCTCAGGGTTCCTCCTGGCTCTGCACTCAGGGCTCACTCCTGGCGGTGCTCAGGGGATCACATGAGATGCCAGGGACTGAACCCTGGTCGGCCAAGTACAAGGAAAGCACCCTACCTGCTGTTCTATCTCTCCAGCCCCAAAGCTATGTATCTTAAACATGATTTCATTAAAATAAAGTGGAGTCCAATGACTCTGGAAAATAACTCTCCATTGTGAAGTGCCTGAAGAATAGAGCAGCCACGACCTTGAGGAAACGGATCGCTGCACTGAAGAAAGATGCACAAAGTGGCCCCTGGGCCCCACAGAATCCCCAGAGACCACCAAGAGGGATCCCTGAGTGCAGAGCCAGGAGTAAGCCCTGAGCACCAACAGCTGTGGCCTCAAAACAAAACCAAAGAATGAAATAAAAGTAAATGTATTTGTCTATCCATATCTTAGCAGATCAATAAGCAAATACCAGGATTGAATAAAAATTACAGCAGAGTCTGGCAAACTTCCCGTGTCGTACTCAATATGCCAAATGCCAGTAACAATGATAGGTCTCATTCTCCTAGCCCTGAAAGAGCACTGAATATGGCTCTTTTAAAATCTCAGAGCTAGGAAGAAGAAGACGTTACTGGTGCCTGCTCGAGGCAATAGACGAACAACAGGATGATCGTGACCGTGATTGTGAATAAAAATTGAGTAAAACCATTTTTAACAGAAGCAACTTGCAAGTTAGTACCAATACATTCTTTTGTACACCAACTTGTTAAAAACAAAAACACTTGTAACCAAAGAATAATGACAATCACACTGCCATCTCCCACAAAACAAGCTCTAAGTGCACAGCAAGGAATAAAAATTAGGCAATCTCTGCATTTCTTAAATATCTGAAACCAAACTATGAAAAAATGAAAAGAGGGACAGGGAAATTACAATGACATCACATGCAAATGCTTGATCTGTGTTTTTCATTTCTAGGAGGTGAAGGTTTAAGAAGCGAATGCTCTCGTATCTGGGAGTTTGCCAAGCACTGGCATTGCCGGGCCTAAAGGGAGCTCTATTTTCACTTTTCCAAGAAAAATCTTCACATTGCTCTCCCTGAACCAACCAACAGTGCAAGTGGGTTCCTTTCTCACCGCGTTCCCACAAACACTAGTTATTTTCAGCCTGTTTTGACATACGCCCTTCTCAGTGGTGTGGGATCTGTATCCAGACAACTCAATGTTGTCAGGGTTTCTTTCTCCCTGAGGAGCAAGCTAACTATGCGCACTGCGGAGCTGGATACATAAACAAACACGATGAATGAACAAAGACGCTGTGGTACATCTACACAATGGAGCACTGTGCACCCACAAGGAAGGATGAGAGCCGCGATTTGCCACTGCGGGCGGAACTAAAGGGGCTCGCATTGAGTGGAGTCCGTCAGAGAGGGCAGACACAGAGTGACCTCCCTCGTGTGTGGGCTAGAAGACGCACAGCTGGGATGCTGGAGAGGGAAGCGGGCACTCTGCTGGAGGATGTGGTGACGGAATGATGCACACACAAAACCATCATCAACAGCACTATGAATGACAAATCCTTCTTTTAAAAAAATGAAGCATGAAAAGGAAAAAGTAATTTTTGAAAACCTTAAAATGGGAGACTAGTTATTAATTATCTGTGCCCAATTAAATGGTGGCCTAGGCTGCCAATCAAGACTAACATATCAGGGGCTGGAGTGATTGTACAGCGGGTAGGGCGCTTGCCTTGCACGTGGCCAACCCAGGTATAATTCCCAGCATCCCATAAGGTCGCCCAAGCACCACCAGGAGTAATTCCTGAGTGCATGAGCCAGGAGTAACCCCTGTGCATCACCAGGTGTGACCCAAAAGTTAAAAAAAATTAAAAATAAAAAAAAGACTCGCATATCCTTCTGTTACTGAGGGTACAGCCTAACATCCCCACAGAGCTACCTTTTACATCCTAAACCCTTTGTCTACAACCAAAGGATCAACAATGGCAAGAAATTAATACCCTAATGGCCCTATATAATAAGGGAATTAGTGAAAAGTTTCATTTCTTGATTCTTCTGAACATCAATGTTAAGAGAGACAGTCTACTCTGTAGAATTTGGGCTTCTCCTCAATAAACTAGAAATTGAGCTTCTATATGATCCAGTAATTCCATTCCCAGAGTATACCCTGGGGCCCCCAAACACAAAAGGAATCACTCCTGGCGATGCTCAAGGGCCTGGACTCCTGGAGGTGCTGGGGCTCAAACACAGGTTGACCATGATAAAGAGAAGTGCCCCACTGGCTGTAAACTGCTCCAATCTCTGAAATGTAGAACTGTATGGGAGTCAGCAGGATGGCACAAAAGGCTAGAGATGCTTTGCATCCAGAAGGTCCTGGTTCAAACCCTGCAGCTCCAGAAGTTAACACTGACCACTAGGGATGACTGCCACCCTCCACCCCAAAAATTATTGTCAAAACACACCTCTATACTGAGGGAGAAACCGTTCTTCATTTATTATAAAGGGCCAGGGTGTGTGTCCGTGCACACCTGTCTGAACATGTGCACAGACGCCACACACTCTACTTCTGAGGAACAGCAGCCTCAGAACTGTCAATTTAATGGAAATACATATCATTTTTGTAATTTTTATAGGTTACAATTTCAACTTTCAGAAAAAGCACATTAACAAATTAGCACAAGTAGAAAAGGTATGTCACAGATTGCACTAAAAAATGGCTATTACAATTTGCTGCAGGAGAGCAAAATGAGTAAATTCTGAAAAAGCCTTATGACAACAGACATTTCTCAATAAATGCATGTTATTTTACAAAGAAATTTCTCGTAAAAGTAAGAAAAAGTAACTGAAAACAGCCCAATGATAGACTAAAATTATAGATGGAATAATAAAGTATTAATGGTTATTAAAGAATTCGAGATCATTTTGGGCAGATATAAAATGATGTAGATTCTTTTCTGAGGGGGCAGTGGCCTTGTACGTGATGCTGATGGGTGGTGGCGAGCCACTATGAAATTCTGAATCAAGCAGGCAGAATTTCAGTGCCAGGGCCCAGAGACACGTGCAGATGGGGCCTTGTGGGGAGACTGTCCAGGCACCTCCAGGATGCAATGCTCAGGGACATGCAGTACAGGGACAGAGCCCTGACCAACAGCAGGGCCTGTGAGGCATGTACCTTGACTTCTGCTACACCTCCGCTCCTAGAATAACTTGTATTGTAACCAAGGAAAGAAAACACAGTATTTTGAAACAGATAAATGATTTTATTATTTCAGTTAAGGGGCTTCTATTTTCAAATTTGAAGAAATTGTTCAAGTGGCAGAGAGCACGTGCCTGGCAAATGGGCTGAGTGACCCAGCATGGCCCGCCCACACTCCAGAAGGGGGAATGCCTCCCATTCGCCCTGGGATGGCTTCTAAGGATCAGAAAAAAAAAGCTGACTTTATAGAAAGGGAAAGTGTCTGTTTCCCTTAAAAGCACTATGAATTTAAAACCTGGGCTGAACGTTCTAACACCACAGCCTCCAACCACCAGTGTCTGCTTCCCACCACTTCCATCCCAGACACACCACACATGCGAGCACACACAGAAACACAAACAAGCACGCGCACAGGCTCAGCTTAATTCTGCAGGCCAGCTCTCAGGTTCCGTTGCTGTTAGGCATCTGTGACTCCCTTACTATGCTTTTTACGTCCCGTATAGTACAGAGCTCACTCTGTGTCTGTCCTCCTTGTCGCTAACTTCACTTAGCACAACACTCTCCAAACATGATTTTGTCTTTTCTTACAGCCAAGTAATACTCCGTGTGTAGACGCACCAAGGCATCTTCCTCTATTCTTGGGCACACAGACGATTTGTGTATTTGTCCATTGTGAATAGACCTGCAGTGAACACAGGAACACAAATGTCTTTTCTGAATAGAATTTTTGGGCCCACAGCTCAAAATGAGAGTACGGAGGTTAAGGAAACTGTCTTGCACATAGCTGACCCCAATTCGATCAATGGCCCCAGACATGTCCCTAAGCATAGCCAAGAGTGACCACTGAGCAATGCTGGAGTGTCCCTTAAACGAACAAAAAAGTGATAGGTAACATGGCGGGGACGAAAGTTGTCTCTCCAGGTCTCTCTGCCCCTCCCGGGTCCTGGCTGTCATGCCCACGAACTGCCTCCAGGTGCCATGTAAGCGCATTAACGGCCTTCATCCAGAGACTCAAGAATGAATCCCAGAAGACAGCAGTTCACTAGAGATTTCTCGGGACCCCGTGCTAAGCCGATTTCACTGGGGCACCTCAGATGGGGGCAGAGAGAGGACGGGATTAGGGCAGGCCTGGTACCTGAGGACTCCGCCAGGCAGGTCGGGCGCGCGGAGAAGGGC
>JAOXYA010033093.1:0-12899 GCA_028565675.1 Sorex palustris
AAGGAACAACCCATATCTGTCAATCATAATGCCCAAAAGAAAAGGGAGGGAGAGAAAGAGAGAGAGAGAGAGAGAGAGAGAGAGAGAGAGAGAGAGAGAGAAGGAAAAAAGTGCCGGCCACAGAGATGGGCTGGGGGGAGTGGGGCAGGGGGGAACCTGGGGTCACTGGTAGTGGAAAATGTACACTGGTGGAGAGATGAGTGTTGGAATACTGTACAACTGAAACCCAATCATGAACAACTTTGTAGCAGTGTGGAGCAGGTAGGGTATTTGCCTTGCATGCAGCTGACCCGGGTTCAATTTCCAGCATACCATATGGTCCCCTGAGTACCACCAGGAGTAATTCCTAAGTGCAAAGCCAGGAGTAACCCCTGTGCATCACCAGGTGTGACCCAAAAATTTTTTAAAAAGTATGTCTCATGGTGGTTCAGTTGAAAGAAAAAGTGAAACAGAGAGATCACGCCTAAAGGTGAGAGTGAGAGAGAGCTCAGTCAGCCAGCTGTGCCAGGAAGCACCTGGAACATCTCCAGGAAGATGGCCATTTGACCACTCGGCTGCCCCCCTCCGCTCCCTCCCCCTATTCTGCTGTCAGGCATCAGGTCCATAATTCCTCCCTGCTTCTCCCCGGGGACTTCTCCGCTGCCTTATTGCAAAGTGGCAGCTGAGTGGGCAAGACCTTGCTGGCAGGTGGCCTCTCCGTGCCCATCCTTTGGGCTGCACTAACATCTCAGCTCTTGCACGGGGACGGTCTGATTCCACAGATGCTGACATCATCAAGCCTGGTGCTCTCATCCTCTCCCCACTGACTGAGAAGCCTTGGGGACATGGGCTTCCTGCCACCAGGTCTGATTGTCCTGGAGGTTCAGATCTCCAAAGTGGAGAGGTTCCTCGGAAGCACTCTCAAGCCTGTTGCATGGAATAATTTTATTGGGGGGCCCATGGAGGGAAGGAGTTCCCATCACAGTGCTTGGCAGATGCAGCTCATTCAGCACTGCAGCCAGGGGAGTTACAAATCCACCAGAGGCAGACTCAGAGAAGAGCCAGCTGGGAAACAGCAGCGGGAAGCCCCCAATTCCTTCACAGAGGTCTGGCTGCCGGGGCATGGGGTCCCTCGACTGTGTCAGAGCCCTGGGAACCTCCGCAGAGCCTGGAGAGGGCGTCAGAGCCTGGGGGGCAGAGTGGAGTGGCATCTCGGGTCTGGCCTAGCTCAAGGCCCCGGTTGACACCATTTGACACTGGATTTGGGAGGTGCCATAACACAGCTGCCCGGTCATCCCCGTGGACCCAGGCCTTTACCTGATGCCTTCCGCGTCTCTGTGCATCAGCTGACACGAACAGGTGGTTGTTTGGGGTAACTTTATTTATTCACTGCTGTCCCTCGGTCCACTTGGTCCATCACTGGGGGTGCTGCTGTCCCTCCACAGCGCCCACCTTTTCATCAGCAAGGCGTAGTTATATACCTGACTGTTTTATCCACGTGTAAAGCACCAGGAGCCTGAGGCGGGTGTAAGGGGGGGTGGGGGGTAAGAGCAAATCCGAATGCCTTGGGGGAGGGGTACACTGCTGGTTCTGAAGCCTCCCAGGACCCTCCTGCCATGGCTCTGAACAAAGTGCTTGAGCTCCATGCTTTCATTGGCTGGCACTGCAGATACACAGAGAGCCACGTGCCAGCAAGGCTGAGACCCAGCACTGAGCTCGTGCCCACCTCAAGCCACACTTGCCCCGCAGGAAGCACTCAGGGAGCACGAGAGCTGGAGAATCAAACACAGCTCCAGGAGCCGAGCTGGATGCCAGCCCTGCCAGGCCTCCCTGTTCTTCCCCTGCACAGGAGTTGCTGATGGCCAAGAGTGGAGAGAATGGAGGGAACTGCACACTGCCCAGGGAGGAAGGCAGGGGGCAGTGGACACAAGGGCTCAGCCTGGGCAGTCCCAGCTTTCTGGCTAACTGGAAGGAATGGCAGCTTCCTGTTTCCTCCATGCTCCCATCTTCTCTTTTTCCCTTTTTTGCTTTTTTGGTTATCATTGTTTGGGGGCCACAGATAATGATACTTGGGGGTTGTTACTCCTGCCTCAGTGCTCCTGGCAGAGCAGGACCATATGCGGTGCCAGGGATGGAACCTGGGTCAGCTCCGTGCAAGGCCAGTGCTTTGCCTGCTGCATTATCTCTCCAGCCCCATGTGCCTTTCATTTTCCATTTCACTCCGGTTCTAAGAGAAGTTGCTCTCTCGTTCACTCTCCTGAGTGCTAGCTTGTGGCTGATGTTTCCGTTACACCCCTATTAGGGAACTGTAGCGTGAGACCTGGGGAGAATGGGAGTCAGGGGTCAGGCCTCTCTCCCTATCAGCCGGGCATCACCAGGAACGGCCCATGACTCCTGCTCTAGCATTACTTAGATATCCCCCAGGTTCCTGGTGTTTTACACGTTGATAAAACAGATTCGAGGTATATAATAACCCCTTGCTGATGAAAAAGTATGTGTGAAGGGCACAATATAAAATATTCCAAAATGAATATTTTAAATGAATAACAAAGCTTTATCCTTAAAAAATAAAAAAAAAAACCAGGAATATACTCAGAGGCAATTAGCTTGGCCCTGAGAGCCAAATCATGTAATTTTTCGAAAAGTTCAGATGGAAAGAATCTTGGCTGCATACTTGGACTATCTGTGTGGATTTGATAGCTGATCCAGTCACACACTATTCATGGCTCAGTGGGGCCATTCTCATGCGTGAGCGGAGGTCACAGATGAAGTCAATTTAAGGGATATTGCTTTTCGGCTCTCTAGAAATAATCCTGTGCCATTTGAAAATTGTCCATGGAATCGCAAGTTTTGATTTAGAGAAGACTCAAGCATTACTGGCAACACTAGGAAGGTCAGAAAAACGGCTTCCTGGGGGCTGGAGCGATAGCACAGCAGGCAGGGCATTGGCCTTGTACGCGGCCGGCCTGGGTTCGATTCCCAGCATCCCATATGGTCCCCCGAGCACCGCCAGGAGTAGTTCCTGAGTGAAGAGCCAGGAGTAACCCCTGTGCATCGCCGGGTGTGACCCAAAAAGAAAAAAGTGGCTTCCCATGCACCCAAGTGCTGTCCAGTCCCTGCCTTGGAGCATACTACATTTCAGGAAAGCTTCTGAGGTTCTCAACACTGTAAGGCAGCAACTGAGGACCCCAACAACCAAGCCACAAATGTCTGCAACTTGATATGGAGCCAACGTTTTCTCTAGTGCTCATCTGGGAGTTGGAGGTGAGGAATATGAAGCCATAGGTAAAAAGGGGCGCACGCAACCCTGCCTTGGGGATCTCTAAATCCAACTAGTTACGGGGGGGGGGGAGAGAGAGGAAGAGGAGAGGGAGAGAGAGCGAGAGGGAGAGGGGGGGAAAAGAGGGAGGGAGAGGGAGAAAGAGAGAGGGAATAGAGAGAGGGAGGGAGCAAGAGGGAGGAAAGGGAGAGAGGGAGAGAGGGAGCAAGCAAGCTTTGCAGTGTGTGGGAGGGCAGTGAAGGGAACAGTGTTGAATGTGAAGCTGCATCCTTTGTAGTCCGGAGCTTCAGCCCAGGGATTCTAGGCCAGCTGGAGATGAGAGTTTACTCTGAGGCCACAAGATGAATAGAGGATGAACCAAGAGATGATCACAGAACATAGGGGATGAAAAGGGACAAAGCAACTCACTGGAGCCTTGTGCAGCCTTGAGAGAATGGATTGACGGGGCTGCGTTGGCCATGCTTGATGAGGCAAGCACCTTCATCCCTGCACTATCTCTGCAGTGCCCAGAATTTAAATATTTAATTGCAAATATGGAATAAACCACAACATTTCTATCAATCCTCATCCACTTCATATCTTAGGAAAACAATCAGGGTGTCCTGAAGATATAGATTGCATGTTTAAGTAAAAGAAACTCTTGGGGCCGGAGCAATAGTACAAAGGGAAGTATGTTTGCCTTGTACACAGCAGACCTAGGTTCGATGCCCAGCATCCCGTACGGTCCCCTGAGCATCGCCAGGAGTATTTACTGAGTGCAGAGCCAGGAATAACCCCTGAGAATCATTGGGTGTGACCCAAAAAGCAATAAATCAATCAATAAACAAAATCATAGAATTTTCTTTTTTTAAAAAAGGAAAGAAGCTCTTATTTTATCTAGTATACAAAATAAATTTGACCAACAAGATTTAGCAAGGTATTGGGAAATGTAACTGTTTTTATGATAAAGGGCTTTATAAGTTGCAGTGTTGCAAGGATGCACATTATTGCCATGACATACTGCATGCACCTATCGTCAGCTGTGTACCCAAAGGAAGTAGAATAAATATTTCTCAGGTCCCACTGAATGGAAGAGACTTGATCCGTGTAAGCTCAGCTCTGCATGGCAGCCTCAGTTTAGTGAAAACAAAAGGGTTATGGGTTTGTGGGTGGGGATAGGAGGCCAGAGAGGGGGTTCAGAGTTATTCCCCCACACAGCGTGCCTGCCCCATGCACCACACCGCCCCCTGCAGGCTGGGCATCAAGCGTGGGCACCAAATCCACAGGGGAAAAATTCCCACTGGGAGTCCACGAGCTGTTTGAAACAGAGGACAGATTCTTCTCAAGGATTTGTAAATCCGTTTTGAGGATCAAGTGCCTCCCTTCTGCTGAGAGTTGACACCCCCTTCAAAGCACATTAAGGCACTGGGCATCCACTGGGAACTCAGATATGATCCTGTCAGGAATCTCACCTTCCAGTGAGACAAATCCTGGGAAGTCGAGGGACTCAGCCAGAAGAGATGAGTGTTGCTACAGAGAAACCAGGACAGGGCAGCCTGGAGCGGATGTCCAGAGACAGCTGACAACTCACACACGTGCCTGTGTGTGGAGTGAATCGTGCACTTTGCTTTGACTCTGAGTGGCTGATGCCTAAGACAAGGGAGAGCTCTGAGGTCTTGTGTCCAGGGCTGCATGTCCTGATCAAAGCGGGGCTGCTGTGCCCAAATATACCCCTGTATTTATAGCACTGCTGGGTTTGGGGTTCTTTGTTCTTTGGCATTATGGGTTATAATGCTGTTTAATGGCAGGGTTTCTTGCATAAATCATTCCAGAGTCACACTTTCCACGAAAGCGTCTGCTTCCCGCCACCATTGTCCCCTTTCTCTCCCCACTCCCACCCCATATTAATCTTCTTGCTGGAGACCAGTTTCTTCATTTCTGTAGCTTTGGGTCATTTATTATTCCTATGTTAAAATATGTTTCTTTATATCCCACATATGAGGAGGATCATTGTGTGTATGTCCACCTCCCTCTGACTAACTTCACTCAGCAGAATCTCTCCAAATCCGTCCTTGTAGCAGCAAATTGTATTACGTCCTCTTTTTCCTATATCTGAGTAGTATTCATGTGTATGTGTGTGTGTGTGTGTGTGTGTGTGTGTGTGTGTACCATACTTTCTTTATCCAGTCATATGTTCTTTGGACACTGCGGTTGTTTCCAGATTTTGGCCATGTGAACAGTGCTGCAATGATCATAGGAGTGCAAATGTCTTTTCTGAGTAGAGTTATGGGGCCCTTTTGTAGATGCCAAGGAGTGGAATTGCTGGGTCTGGAACAGTTGGATATATTACCTTTTTCAGTCTGTCCTTCCAAGAAAATGTGGCCTACAACAGACAAGACAACAGGTGGACGTCATTCAAAGACATGTCTCCATGAGTCAAAGTTTTGGCCTCCAAATTGTTTTTAATTAAAAGGAAGAAAACGCATGATTTTCTCAGGCTGAAACTTGATGGCAATGAGACCATGATTTAAGCAGTGGAGCCAGTACCTCTTGGGCAGTAATTATGGTCATTTTATTTGTTTCATTTTTTTAAGTTCAGACTGGTTATAAAACTGCAGCTCATATTAAAGTCTGGAGCAAACAATAAATGACCTCCTTTTTCCACCGATGTTCTCAGCCAGTCTAATGGAGAGGGGAGAGTCTTAAAATGCAAAAAAGATGCTGTAAAAATGCGGGAGGAGATTTGTTTTCAGATCAGCAGAGTCTCAAGGGGTCTGTTAGTCACATTGTGGGGAAACCATCCTGATCTTGATTCAAATAGTACAGTAAAATTTTGAAATGCTGAAGGAAATTTCAATTTTAATGGCACTTGAAGTCATTACAAAATTACTGTGATAATAGTGCTGTAAATGTACTTTTATATCCTCTTTTAGAGATGCATATTGAAAAATGCTAACAGATAAAATAATGTCCATGTTGAAAATATAGATGGAGGGAGCAATGATGAGAAGTATGGATCAAACCCAATTGACTATAAGTTTATAGCTAAACTTGGTGATGGGCTCCTGTAATATTTTTCTTCTAGGATTTCACAGATCTAATATTTTCCATCTAAGATATGGGGATTGAAGGGGGCAGATATCAAAACATGTCAGACAAGCATGCAACCATTGAACCACATCTGGGGCTCAGAATTTCTTAAATTCTTAAATTCAGAATTTCTTAAATTGTGGCTGGAGTGATAGCACCGCGGGTAGAGCATTTGTCTTGCATGTGGCCGACCCAGCTTCGATTCTCAGCATCCCATATGGTCCCCCCAGCACTGCCAGGGTAATTCCTGAGTGCACGAGCCAGGAATAACCCCTGAGCATTGTTGGGTGTCACCCAAAAACAAAAAAATAAGTCAACTTATCACCTTCTTTCATGACAAAGAGAAATGTGGAGGCGAGGGCTTGTGTGTGTGTGTGCGTTTCACAAGTGTCCATTGATCACCCTACTTTTAATAGAATTGCCCCCCAACCCTGGTGAGCCTAGAATAGTCACAGGTCTTGTGGGGAGTTGCTGAGTCTGGCCTCCTAGGTGGGCTTTACCCGCCTTAGGTCAGTTGGCCATCGTGCGGGTGTAGGCTGCCTCAGAGAGGAGGAGCCAGTAGGACTGTCCAGCCCCCTCTCATGCTCCCTTGGGGAGGATATATTTGACAATATCACATGCCTCTTAACACTCTGATAAGTCTGATCATGCTCGTGACCTAGCCTGATTCTGTGGCTTCTCTTGTTTGTGGTGAGCTATTACCCTTGTGTCTCATTTTTGTTTTGTTTTTGTTTGGGGCCACTCCCGATGGTTATGACTCATTGCATAAGTACTTTAAGGAAAGTGGGATGGGGGGGTCATGAAAGTCCTCTCTGCATGCAAGTGGTATTTGTGAATAAGCAGAATATTTCCAACAGAGGGTGTCCATACAATAAAGGATTTAACCAGTAGAGATAAAAGGGCTAAAAACCAGCGTATTAGAGAAATGTCTGCCGGTCAGAGAGACTTAATGAAGAGGAGGCTGGAGCCAGACGAGAGCTCACCAAACTAGAGCACAGACTTTGCCTGCAGGGGGCCTGGATTTATCCCCAGCACTATACAGGGGCCCCTGAACATCAGCAGGAGCCAACCCAGAATGGCGAACCAGGACTGGCCCCTGAGCATGACTGTCTATGACCCAAAAATCAAAGAAAAAGTGTGTCCAGAGAAGGGATCAAAAAAACTTAAAAGGGGGTTTGCATCACCCATGAGGGGACCTGCAGAAGAACCCAGGTATGCGGGACCCATGACAAATCTCCAAGCTCGCTCAGAGCAGAACTGGGCCTCCTCCCCCAGCTCCCAAGTTTTCCAGTAGCTTGGCAGTCACACCCACAAAATGTCCCCAGCACCATCTAATCTCATCAATCGCCAGGATCCAGAGACTCTGAAATAAAGCTCCTGGAAGAGGGTGATGTAGGCCTTACCCATGAGTGAATCTGCTCTGTAACTGTATTCTAAATTTCAGAATTCCTGGAGCATGCAGCCACGACCTCTCACACTCTAGCGCATTGATGTACCAAAAGAGGCACACGTTTGTTTGGATTTAACATACATGCTTATAATCACTCGTTCAAGAGCTTAACGGCCCCAGGATGAAATACACCAGTCTTCACACACTTTCCTCTTATGGTGGTGGAGAGGTGCACGGTGGTGGGATTGGTGTTTTATCAAATATCAAATGTAATAAATTATTGTGAACAACTTTATAAAAATTAAACTAAATTTAACATTAAAAGTGGGGCCAGCAGAGCTGTGGAATCTTTTGTCAACTTCTTGCAACAGAAAAAAATGATCCAGGGGTTGGAGAGATAGCACAGTAGGTATGGTGCTGGTCTTGCACGTGGCCAACCTGGGTTCGATCCCCAGCATCCCATATGAACCCCTAAATCCTGAGCCAGAAGTAAGTCCTGAGCATCACTAGTTATAGTCTAACAACTTTTAAAAACCAAAAAATACACAGGGATTGGGAAGAAAGAGAGCTAATGAAGCAGGGCAGGACCTAGCAAGGCTGGTTCTAGGGCGAGTTGTAGAACTAAGACTCACCACAGCTGTTCACATCTACATCTCTGAGTGGGGAGAAGGTCTGAGAAGGAGCTGCCTGCAAATAAAGTGAGGTCCCGATTTGCTTAGAAGTTGATGGACATGGAGAGAATCATGCTGAATAAAATGAGACAGGAAGAGAGGGACAGACATAGAATGACTACACTCATTTGTAGAATTTAAAATAACAGTATGAGATTAACACCCAAGGACAGTAGAGACAGGGGCCAGGAGGATTGGTCCATGGTTGGAAGCCCGCCTCATGTGCTGGGGGAGAAGGCAGTTGGGATAGAGAAGAGACCACTAAGTAAATGATGGTTGGAGGGATCGCACGAGATGGGAGATGTGTACTGAAAGTAGACAAAGGGCCAAACGTGATGGCCTCTCAGTATCTGTATTGCAAACCATGATGCCCCAAAGTAGAGAAAGAAGCAAAGTGTCTGCCACAGGGACAGGGGAAGGGTTGGGGTGGGGGTGGCAGGAGGGATACTGGGGACATTGGTGATGGAAAATGTACATGGGTGGCGGGATGGCTGTTGGACCATTGTATAACTGAAACTCAATCATGAAAGCTTTGTAACTGTATCTCATGTTGACTCAATTTTACAAAATTAATAATAAAAAGTGAGGTCCCAAAGAGAAGGCTGAAGAAGCGTCCGAAGTAGTGGACTTGGGTGTGAGGGTCCAGAACGCTTACAGAGCAGTGCTGGTCCTGCTCACTCTGCTGGTGCCCATGATGCACCCCCGGGTGGCAGGTTGCCACCCCGCTCTCTCCTTCCCTGGGGGAGCACTGCTATCTCTAAGGAAGCGCCTCTCAGAGCAGCCTGTGTGAGTTTGAAGTGGAAAACCATTGTGGGTGTCGCCTGCTTCCATCGCACTGCAGAAGGTGGGCAGAGTGAAGTGCCCACAGCGTGGCTGGCAGCTTCCCCACTGCCATGTGTGTCCTCTTCCCCTCCAGGTGTATGAAACTGTCGGACACGGGGGCACCATCTTGCTGGCCGAAGTGTTCCTGCCCATCCCCGAGACCACCGTGGTCACTGGCAGAGCCGCTATTGAGGAAGTGGAGTTCAGCAGTGACCTGCAGGTGGCGCTGGACCACGAGGGTGTTGGCAGTGGTAGGGAAAGCTCCCGGGGTCAACTTAACATTTTGGGTTCACCTCTCAGTCGGCCTGGAAATGGTCTCCATCTGCTTTATGTCTCTTAATAAGCCTGATCATGTCATTACCCGGTCTGGGTCTGTGACTTCTCTCGTTCGTGTCATTTATCTTTGGGTATCATTTTTTTGCTTTGTCTTTGGGGGCAATACCTGGCCATGCTCAGGGCTTACTCCTGGCTCTGCACTCAGGGATCACTCCTGGCGGGGGAATAATGGGGTGCCAGGATCAAACCCAGGTCTGCTGCATGCAAGGCAAATGCCCTACCCACTGTCCTATCTCTCCATCCCATTTGTTTTTTCAAATGATTATACTGAGTGCATACCTGGAGATTTATCTAGAATTCTTTTTATTTCTCTATCATTCATTTGCAGCATTCTAGAATATCAGAGGGTTATACACCTCTGTCTATAAGACTCATCTTTCCACCACAACAGTTCCAGCACCATCCCACCACCAAAAGACCCTTCAACCCATTTCTCCCACCCACTCACCCCTTTCCCTCCAACAATGGCGCTAGTTTGGGGGAAGCCCAGGAATTGGTCTATTGGCCAGTTCTTTTATCAGCAAGACTTCTTGAGGCTCATGTCTACTCTCTCATGTGAAAGGATATTGTTCCGATTATGGATATGCTCTGAGACCCTTCTAATGACATAGCCTCTTGGAATGTCATCTTCCTCATTTGTAAGTGGATTGTAAATGCCTGATGGGAATTCCATTTGATTGGAAATTTGATGAGAAATCAAATGAGAGAATCAACTTGGAAGGAAGTTCTTTAAAACGCCCCCTTGTCTGAGTCACGTGGCAGAGTTGCCTTGGCTTACTCTGTCAACTGCTACTGCAGAGGGCGAAGCTGTGAATGCAGTGCTTTCCAGCGGTCCTCCCTTCATAGACCACCTCAAGATTGTCTGTCATTGATTTCGATTCTTCAGGGGCCAAATCAGTACAGCCTCACTCTAGCCACAGTGTTCAGCAAGAGCTTCCCAAAGTCTCCCTCCCCTGGCCTCTCCCTCCGTGCGTTGCTGGTTTTAGTGCTTTTGATCAACTGCTTCTCACTCCGGCTCCCTCCCACCTAGGGGTCCCTGCCCTTGTGCCTGGTGCTGAGATTTCTCTGTGTCTCTCTTCCTCACCTTCGTCACAACTGCCATCTCGACTTCCCACCCTAAGTTCTATTTCTCCTCTGCATGCCTCCGTCTGTGCTACACTGCACAATTATCTTACTGGAAGCTTGTCTCCCCAACTTGAATATAAACCCCAGGGGGAGAAGAAGAGTTCTTAGCCCTTTTTCTTTCTTTACGGCTACCTTTCAGTGCCTAGAAGGTAAATCCTTCTTTCTGCTTGCTATGTCAGACATGAGACAGAGAAGGCAAAGTGTCTTGGGTCACCCAGTTGGGGAGTGACAGAGCCAGCATGTGTTCCCCAGAGACCTCACTCTCAAGAACCTCCTTCAGACTTTCTCAGCCTCTTCTGAAAGAGCCCCCAAGTGACACTTTGAAAAGATTTCTGCAAGCCTCTGTAGTAGTGCTATTCTGGAAACAACCTGAGTGCCCAAATACGAATAAGTGGATAAAGAAATAGTGACATAGACATGCAATGAGAAACAGCTGAGCCCTAAGAGACAGGAAATCCTGCAGTTAGCTGCTGTGCAGATGGAAATAGAGGGAATCGGGATGAGTGAGGTCTGTCAGAGGGAGAGGGACAGGTACTGAATGATCTCATATGTGGAGTGTAAAGAGACAAGAAGTGGGGCCTGGAAGGATAGCACAGCGGGTAGGGCATTTGCCTTGCATGCAGCCGACCTGGGTTCGATCCCCAGCATCTCATATGGTCCCCTGAGCACCGCTAGGAGTGATTCCTGAGTGCAGAGACAGGAGTGACCCCTGAGCATCACTGACTGTGACCCAAAAAGAAAAATGAGAGAGAGAGACAGACAGACAGACAGGAAGGGAAGGAGAAACAGCTAATGGTAGCGCTCCTGAGAGTTTGGCCCGTAGAACTGAGTCTGCTGAGGGGACAGAACGGGGTACAGATGGGAGAAGAACTGGGGACGTGGGCGTGGGACAGCGGGGTTGGATGGGAGAGAAACAGGACAGTGGGGAACAGAGCAGGGTAGGGATGGGAGAGGAACCAGAGAAGGCTGGAGAGGAATGAGGTACTGGGGGTGGGGGGTGGAGGGAGTTTGACTTTAACTGCTGTTAACAGCATTACACACCCTGGAGCAGAAACAGAAACCAGGGCAGGAAAAATGGGCAAAACTAAGAATCAAATACTGGAACATCAGGCTCAGCTGCACGGTGCTCTCTGAGGAGTCGGGGCACATGCTGAGGAGCAGGTCAATGAGCTGCCCACCGGGCCCACTGCCTGCCTGCCTGAGGGTCTTGACGCTTCTTTCCAAGTCGCTTCTTCTTTCCCGTCAACCTGTTGTTTCCCTAGGGGTGCCCTTCTCCTTCGAAGCTGACGGCAGCAACCCACTGATCCTCATGACCTCGGGGAAAGTGGCCAGCAGCGTGGCGTGGGCTGTCGGAGAAAACGGAATCCCCCTCATCCCGCCCCTGTCACAGCAGAATGCTGGATTCAGGAGGTAACCGGGGGCAGAGACTTGGGGAGCACTGTCTCCCGCGTGTACCCACATCTGGGCACCAGGGCTTCTTAACTTCTGGAGCAGTATTTTTATGGATTATTATTCTTTTTTACATGGGGAGAGGGAGCTTTCGTGGTCACACCTGGTGATGCTCATGGCTTCCTCCCGTCTCTGCACTCAGGAATCACTCCTGGTGGTGCTCAGGGGACCATATGGGATGCCAGGGATCGGATCCAGGTTGGCCATGTGCAAGGCAAACGCCCTCCCCACTGAGCTATCACTCCAGCCCCCCACAATAGTGTATTATTCACTATTGTAATGCTGAACATTGTTTGGGAACTTATTTTCGGTCTGGAAGCATAAAACTGTGTAACTATGCACATGCCACATCTTTATCCACCATCCAAACATGGGCACTTTGCATGTGTCCATGCGCTGACTATTGTAAACAGTAAACATCGCATGGAGCTATCTCTGTGTTAGTGGCTTTATTTCTCAGGATATCTACCCAGAGGTGGGGGTGCTGGATCTTCCAGTAGCTCTACTTCAACTCTCCAAGGAAGCTCCATCCTGCTTTCTATTGTGATTGCATCAATTTGCATTCCAGAGTTTCCTCTTCTCCACCTCCTAGCCAACACTTGTTCTTTGGCTCTGAGCCATTCTAACACGTGAAAGTTGATTTCTCTTGAGGTTTTGATTTGTTTTCCCTTTTTTTTTTTTTTGGCTTTTTGGGTCGCACCCGGCAATGCTCAGGGGTTACTCCTGGCTCATGCACTCAGGAATTACTCCTGGCGGTGCTTGGGGGACCATATGGGAT
>JAOXYA010033106.1:0-12897 GCA_028565675.1 Sorex palustris
AAATTCAAACCCCCAACCTCTACTCTGTACTGACCCTGCTTGAATTGAGGTATTCATTTGCTAGAAGATGGAATGTAGCTTTCTTCAGCTTCAGTTTTTCTACTATATCCAATCCTTCAGACAGAAAATTTGTCACACCCAATTCAAAACAATAAAAACCCACTAAATTCATGTGTGGAAGTCCTGACTCCAATAGACTTTTGAAGAGTAAGTAGTGCAGATGAATTCATGAAAGTATGGTGCCCATGATAAATTTCTTTCTTTTTTTTTCTTTATCGGTCACACCCAGTGATGCACAGGGGTCACTCCTGGCTCTTCACTCAGGAATTACTCCTGGCGGTGCTCGGGGGACCATATGAGATG
Organism: Sorex palustris; assembly: GCA_028565675.1. NCBI lineage: Eukaryota > Metazoa > Chordata > Mammalia > Eulipotyphla > Soricidae > Sorex > Sorex palustris. Next base: position 364 of record JAOXYA010033106.1, read on the forward strand.
CTGGGAATGAATCGAACCCAAGTTGGTTACATTCAAGGCAAACGCCCAACCTGCTGTGCTATCGCTCCAGCCCCAATGAATTAATTTCTTTAAAAAGAGATATCACAGATTATTTTTCTCTCCACTACCAGGAAAAAAAGTTAGTCTTCTAAATCCAACCAGGGGATCTAGCTGATTGATAGCTTGATATCAGATTCCAAACCTCAGATACATAAACATATGTGTGTATATATTTTGAAAGATAGGGTATATATGTATATATGTATGTATATGTATAGTACCGATTGTATATACCTCCCAGATTAAGTTATTTTGTTATTGAAGCACAGCATAAGATAGATAAAACATAATCTATTTAAAAAAAAGACTGATAATATCAAGTAGATGAGAGAAGAATAAAACTATAGCAGACTTGTATGTGATACACATATCTGAGTGTTAAAACATAAACTAAATCCAATTCAAGTGTTCTAAAGGGTAATAGGAATATCTCAAAGCCCTGGAGGATGCATTTTGCATGGAAAAAAAAAAACAGATTCATAGCAAGTTCCCGAAAGCACAGCCAGGGGGAACTCCTAGTCAAAGTCCCAGGAGAAGGACCTGAGCAAAACCACTGGTTGTGGCTGTATAACCAAAAATTTAAAAAAGAATACATAAGTATATAGGAATAAATGACAATGAAGGCAATTGTATGAGAGAGTATTGGTGAAAATTAAAAATTCTAAAGTATAAACATTTTAATGCTTGTGTTATAAGTTGAATGATAGAATGAACAAAGTTGAAGAAGAGAACAGTGATTTGAAAGATGAGTCAATTAAAAATTCCTGATTCACATTCAGAGAACATAATTATAAGTAATACAGAGAATGTTAGACATATGGAATACAGTCAAAGTGTCTAACATACTTATCAGTGTAAGCGTAGAACTGAAAGCTGTAGAAAATCACTCACTCCTCCCTTAACAGATGCTACTAATATGGCCAAATAAGTCTCTTAGATAAATTCTATTCCAGGAATTTCCTGCAGCCAAAACTAAATGATTTTTCTCAAGGCCAATACCCTATCTCCAAAAGTTGTCTGCATCCAATGACCGGATGATGGAAAAACATAAGCTTTTGGCCCATCTGAAGAGACACTAGCTCTCTGTCATTTCATGGAGATGGCCATGATCTTTTCCCCATTCTTCTGAAAATTCATGTTTTCTTTACTTCCTACTCAGATTCTGATCCTTAGGGACCCTCCAAATCATTATCACAGAATGAGATGTGCATATGATATAATCAGGAAAACATACTCTAGATTCTATCACCTAGCAGACAAAAAAAAAAAACAATCTAACACTAGGAGAAGGTGGAATACAGAATAGCTCATAACATGCCATAGCCATGAAATTTAGTGAGCTAGGATGAAATGCCAGTAAAATACCATTGCTAATATTCAGGCTTTTGATTATTTTCATAGCTATTAATTAAAAAACAATCAAAAGATTCTTGCAACATACTTATAATTTAATAGAAAGTAATAATGACTGAGGATGACTAAAGACCAATTAGTCAAACATTAAAGTCAGAGACTTTCTTTAACAACTTTTAAAAAACCATGATTATGTAAAGAACCTAATGAAAAGTTATTAGAATTAAAGAGTAAATTTAGCAAAGTAACTAGATATAATGCCTGTATTTAAAAAAGTACCTCTCTATACCAGAAATAATATTAAAAATGTTTAGGTGTATGAAGTGATAGCACAGCGGTAGGGCGTTTGCCTTGCACGCAGCCAACAAGGCCGACCCGAGTTCGATTCCACTGCCCCTCTCGGAGAGCCCGGCATGCTACCAAGAGTATCTTGCCCGCACGGCAGAGCCTGGCAAGCTACCCGTGATGTATTCGATATGCCAAACACAGTAACAACAAAGTCTCCAATGGAGACATTTACTGGGCCCGCTCGAGCACAACGGGAGGACTTTGACTATTTTCTTAACAGAACTTCATAGTCCTAACTATGCTTAACTTCAGGCCCCCTGAAGGCTTTGTGTATACTAATACTAATATATTTAATCCTCACAGCAAGCTACAAAGTAGACAGCATTATCGTTTTATCTTTCTATTCTTTCTGCAGTGCCGGAGATGAAACCCAGAGCCTCACGCATGTCAGGCAAATGCTCCACCTCCCCCTGAGCCTCGCCCCTGGCTTCAAGGCAGGCACTACTATTACTGCACCTTACAGGTAACTCAACATGTGTAGAGATTAAGTAGCCTTCCCCAGGTCACGAGGCCAAGTCAGAAATCACAGTTCCTTTGCAGATGTTTGTTTTCCAGGACCAGGTGTAAACTCTTAACTGAGCCAGCACGACCGGACAGGCAGCCCCGTATCCTGTCCGCAACATGTAGATTATGTGCTATTGACAGATGGATGACAGGGGGCTGGCTACCATCTGACTCCTACGCTCACCACGCTGCTCTTGAACTGTGCACACATGCAGACACCTCACCTAAGCCACGCTATGTGGGAGGCAGAGGGAAGAAGGGCTGCCCCGGGGTGCAGAGGCGGACCGGCCGACTGTCCCCTCTGGGATGGGGCAGCGCTAGTCCCTGGTCACTGCCCATACCTTGCCTGCCCCTGGGAATTGCAGGGTCTATGGAGGGTGGGGTGAGCCGAGACTTGGCTCCTTCTCTGGCCAGTGTTTCTGGACCACTGGACATACCTTTCCTCCTGCAGAGCCCTGGATCCAGCTGGTGCTTCCGCAGGATCCTGCACTACCGTGGCTCACCCGTGCCAGTGACCTGGCAGGCAGCCTGCCCTGGGAGGGGATGCCTCCAGCCCACAGAGGTATGCATAGCCCCCTGTGAGAGGGCTGAGGCGGCTCGACACTGGGGGTGGGGAGGTGGAACTGTGAACTTCAACCTGCTGGGCCTCGGTCAACATAAGAAGTGTCCTGACTGGCACGAGCACGGGGGCTGGAGAACATCCTGCTGGCCTCAGAATGAGGAGTACCCGGATGTTCTCACAGATAAGGCCTGCTCCAGCCGGGCCCGAGATAATGGAGAGTCTCCCGGCTCCTGGCTGTTCGCTCATGCATCTGACAATCACAGTGACCCTGGGAGGTAGCAGGGAAGGGATGATGACACCCAGCCTCCAGATAGGAAACCCAGACCCAAGCACGCAAGGGTCCCCAAACAAGGATGACCAGCTGACTGCTGTGGGGGGTTCGGCAGTGGTGCCGCTATCAGAATGGGGATGGGGGGGGGCGAGGCCCGGTCACTGAAAGGCTGGAGCACTGCACACCCCGAGTTTCATCTCTGAGAGCCCCAGCACTGCCAGATTGAGCCTGGATCAGTCAGACCCTCCCCTAGCCAAGCTCCGTGCAGACTGAGGGAGTGCTACTCTGACCCTGAGCACTGCTAAGAGAGAATTTTGGAAGGAACAAAGAGATAAAGGCCAGAGGGCGGCTCACCTTAGACCAGCACTTCCAGTGCTACTGAGTGAACCAGGCTTGTTCAGCGTGGCCTGTGCAGCCCCCCGATTGCTCCCGCTGCCCTCGGAAGGGCACACTGCCAGCAACAGGCGCCGGGAAGAGGGTGGGAGAAATACCACACAGGCGTCGCTTTCACTCAGCTTTCCCAAGACCTGGGAAGCGGGCAATCAGGTCGGTCTGAGAAGAAAACTGACTCAGAAAGTCTAAGAGAGGGCCAGAGGGCCTGCCTTGCATGCAGCACCTGGCACCCCAAGTAAGCCCTGAGCGTAGCCAGATGTGGCCCAATAACAAATAAAAGATTCAAGTTTGAGGGAGGTGCCAAGACACAGCAGACAGCAGACGGGGCAGGAGTCAGCTGCACCGGTGTAGTCCTACCAGCCCACCCAGACACAAGAACACAAGTGCATTTTCCAACACTGGTGGCAGTCGAGTGCAGAGGCAGGGAGGCGTGTGTGTGTGTGTGTGTGTGTGTGTGTGTGTGTGTGTGTATTCTGAACTGTTGGCAGTGAGAGCTGTAGGACTCTGACTATGTGTTGTGTGTGGTGGTGTGTATATGTGTATCTCCCTTGCAGGAGAACTGTGGGACTCTGTATGTGTTTATGTGTGTTTGTGTGCACTCGTGCACTCACTGAGCTCCTGGCAGGAGAGCTGTAGAACTATGTGTGTGTATGTGAATACATGTGCGTGTGTGTGTGTGTGTGTGTGTGTATGCACTGGGTCCTGGCAGGAGAACTGTAGGACTCTGTATGTGTGTACATGAGCGTGTGTGTGCGTGCACACGCACACTGGGTCCCTGGCAGTGAGAGCTGTAGTAGTCTGTGTATATTTGTGTATGCACATGTGAGTGCGCACTTGGTTCCTGTCAGGAGAGCTGTAAGAACTCTGTGTGCATGCATGTGCGTGAGCATACTCAGTCCTAGCAGGAGAGCTGTAGGACTCTGTGTGTGTGTGTGTGTGTGTGTGTGTGTGTGTGTGTGTGTGTGTGTGCACATTCAGTCCCTGGCAGGAGAGCTTTAAGACTCTGTATGTGTGCATGCGTGTGCATGTGTGCACTGGATCCCTGGCAGGAGAGCTATAGTGTTCCCACCGTGCGCACGTCCAGATACTGTCCCGTGACTGGTCCTTGTGTCAGGCTGCTCCTTCCACCCACACTGGCTCCTCCTGGGCCCTCACATGATTGCGGGCTCCTGGATATCATCTCCTATCAGGTCTGAGCTTCAGGTCTCTGGAGTTCTAAGGGCAGCCTGGGGTCATAGAGTCCTGGCAGAACACTCCAGGCAGCTTCCTCATCCGTAAAGCAGGCATAGTAAACACCACTGCCTGGCGCTTTCTCGGAGGAAGGAACTTGCATGCTGTAAAGCTGTTCCACAGATGACCTCGGCCCTCCCTTGCACCCTCTGAATACTGCAAAAAACGTTCACCAGCCAGAATCCATTCCCGCGACCTAATCACAACCACGACTTACTTTGCAGCCATGCCATCCTCAGTACCTCCCAGTGAGTCTTGAGTGGCTAATGCTGAAAAACTCAACTGGATGATGTATTGAAGGGTCTGAGGCAGTGAGGAGGGCCCTCTGTGGAGCCTGAAGGTGAAGTGATCCTCAAAATGCAAGAGATGCAGAGAAGCAAGAGTCTTTGGTAAAGGAGCTAAAGAGATAGTACAGGGGTAATACACTCGCCTCGCACGTGGCCAACCCAGGTTCGATTCCCAGACTCCTATATGCTCCTCCATGCATGGTCAGGAGTGATTTCTGAGTTCAGAGCCAGAAATAACCCCTATTCTTGGTTCCTGCCAGGAGAGCTGCAAGAACTCTGTGTGTATGCATGTGCATGAGCATACTCAGTCTCTGGCAGGATAGCTGAAGGACTCTTGTGTTTGTGTGTGTGTGTGTGTGTGTGTGTGTGTGTGTGTGTGTGTGGGTGTGTGAGTGCATTCAGTCCCTGACAGGAGAGCTGGAAGACTCTGTATGTGTGTATGCATGTGCATGTGTATTGGGTCCCTGGCAGGACAGCTGTAGAACTCTGTATGTACATGTGTGTGCGTGAGCATACTGTCTTACTTAGACCACTAAGTGTGGCCCAAACACACACACACACACACACACACACACACACACACACACACGGTATCACAGTTTGAGTCCCTGGATGCAGCTATGCCTGAAATCCACCTCTGAACATCCTGCTTACAAAGATCAATTACTTCCCCTTATTGTTTGCTATACATCTTCTGTTACTTAGTACACAGTGTCTGTACTCAGAACTCAGTTCAACCTGTTTTTCTTACATTGTAAGCAACCACGCTATGTTTGTTCTGAAATCTGTTTGTTCTGAAATCTGTTTCTACCAAGAAGAAAAAAATCTAAAAAAAACTAGACAGGTAAGTTTTTAGTGCAGGATAAAATAAGAAGCCAGCTGAATGTTTGCTTTTTGGGGATCTGTAAATTTGTCAAAAATTGTTGATCTGCAATGATGTTTGCCTAACCACCCTGCTGGGTGAAGGACTAGGAGCCTGTCCCACGACAAACAGCTGTCCATTAGTTCACAGCCTATCTGACATCCCACCCTCCTTCCCCCTCCCCACCGCTGCAGGTGTACTGTGGTGCTAGGCTCCATGCTGAGCTGCAGGTACAACCTTCAGTCTAGTCATACTACACACGTTTACAGGGTTTCATATAATAGCCCCAGGAGGTCGGCTTACAGGGTAAAGACAGTTACACCCCTTGTCTAAGGGGAAAAGGGAGACAGAGGTGAAATGACTTGCACAAGGTCCCTCTTTCTCCCTGCATCAGTCTGGCTCCAAGCCCAGTGCTTCGCCTTCCTGTCATAGGTGTGTACGTGTGTGTGTGTGGTGTGGTTTGGAGGGTTGGGAGAAATAGGGGGGAATGGAGGGCTGGGTTGTCCTTTGCTTTTTTTTTCTTTTTGGGTCACACGCCACAGGGTTACTCCTGCTCATGCACTCAGGGATTGCTCCTGGCGGTACTTGGGAGACCATATGGGATGCTGGGATTCAAACCCCGGTTGCCTGTGTGCAAGGCAAATGCCCTACCCACTGCTATCGCTCCAGCCCCTGGGTTTGTCCTTTCTTTGAGTTAATTTGTTCCACTTAGGGACAGAGAAGTTAAAATGTTAAAGAAGTGATGGTACAGTGGGTAGAGCACTTGCCTTGCACACTGCTCACCCAGGTTTGATCCCCGCCATCCTAAGTACCACCAGGAGTGATCCCTCAGTGCAGAGCCCTGAGCACTGCTGGGTGTGAGCCAACAACCAACAAAACAAAATGTTAAAGAAGTTGGAGGGGCCAGAGCGAATAGGACAAGAGGGAGGGGTCTACCTTGCAAGTAGCGACCTGGGTCCAATCCCCAGCATCCCATAAGGTCCCCTGAGCACAGCCAGGAGTAATCCTGAGCACAGAGCTAAGAGTAACTGAACATTGCCAGGTATGACTCAAAAAGCCAAAAGAAAAGAAGTTGGAGAGGTGGCTTAGTGAGGAGGCCTGATACCTGGCACACTAGGAGTAATAACCCCCACCACAACATCCAGTGAAAAACAAAAAGGCTGGAAGAAGCTGGAAAGCAAGTATCTGGGCTTGCTGGACAGCATGAATCCAAGGCTGGAAGCCCCAGCCCTTTGGCCTGACAGCTTTGCCCGGGGTCGGGGCTCTGCGCCTGCTAGCAGATGAGAGGGGCCAGGCATTGCCAATATTCAGGTCCCAGGTGCTTTCCTGGGCAGCTCTTCCAACCCTAAGCCAGTTGTCCCAGCTGCTCTTGTGTCCCAATTCTCAAACCCAGCATCCCCTCGGCTGTCGGCCCTTCCTTAAGGCCTATTCGGCCAAGCTGGGCTCCTCACTGTTCAATGTGCAAGACTAAGGTGCTGAACCAAGCAGCCTGAGTCCCTGCAGGAGGGCCAAATGGAGAAGGAGGAAGCCAGAAAAGGGACAGACTGGGGGGATGGTGCAGGGGGTAAGTCACGGGTCCATCCTGAGCTGGAAGGCACACCTAATCACTGCCCCCGGCCCCCAGAGGAAATTAAATGACAGGATGCCAATGGAGAAAAAGGCAGGGAGGAGGATGGGAGGAAGGCTGGTGTGTGCAGCTCAGGGAGGTCAGAGGTCTTCCCATGAAGTCATCTCACTGCGGCCTTGCAAAACTCCCAGGAGTCAAATATGTAATGGTCAAATTCGGTCTGTGGAATCTGTTTCTTTTATTTTTTGGGGGGGTGAGGGTAGGGGTGAGCATTAGGGCCAAACTCAGCAGTGCTCAAGGGCTACTCCTGACTTTGTACTCAAGGATCGCTCCTGGCAGTAACTTACCCACTACACTATCTCCCCAGCTCCCGTGTCTCATATTTGGGATAAGACAACACATGTGAGGGGCTGAAGCAATAGCACAGCGGGGTAAGGTTGGCAAGTGGCCGAACCAGGTTTGATCACTCGGGGCGCCCCACTGGCCCCCCAAGCCCTGCCAACAGTGATCCATGAGCTCAGAGCCAGGAGTCAGCCCTGAGCACCACAGGATGTGACATCCCCTCACCCCCCCCCCAAAAGGGGGGAAATGGCAGTCCCCGACAATGTCTCTTGATGAGACCCACATTGCAGTCCCAGGCTCACCCTCCAGCCTCCACTCAGGGCTTGTGGAAACTCAAGCCTTCTTTTTTGCTGACACCACGTCTTCCCTTTCCCAGGTCAGCTGAACCCGCTTGTCCAGCCTGCACTCTGTTCTGCTTCAATCAACTTCTGGCCTATCCATCACTGAACTGGTGTTTGCATGCAACTATCCACAGCCCAGGGCAGAGTCAGGAAAGCCAAGGATGGGCATGGATGGGGGAGCTTCTCACTGAGCTTCCCCACTTGGATTTGTTTAGTGATTCCCTAAACCCCAGTTTAATCTTCCTGAACACTGCAGCACATTGGCAGTCAGCATGGGTTATGTCCTGGCCACAGAGCTTTGAAAGTGATTGTAGGGGCAGAAGCAACAGTACAATGGGTAAGTCGTTTGCCTTGCACGCGGCTGACCCGGGTTTGTTGCCCCCTTCATCCCATATGGTCCCCCAGCACCACTAGGAGTAACCTCTGGCCATTGCTGGGTATGACCCAAAAAGGAAAAAAAAAGAGCGATTTCAGGTTCCTTATCTCTCTCACAGGCCAGGTGATCCTTGTCATGCAAGATTGTTGTCAAAAAAAAAAAGTAGTATCAGTCACAAGATAAAATTCAATGAACTTTGTATTTTGAAAGCACTTAGCAGAGCCCAGCAAACATCAGGAATTTGTTGCAGTGATTGGAGAAATCCACAGAATCATGAAAACCACCACCAACAAAACAATACCTGCATTCATTGTGCTCAGCCACCCAGCCAGAGGGAGGGACTTTTAGGATCTTTGGGGGACTTTTAAAGAGAAAAAGAAAAAAGGCACTGATAGGTTAAGTAGATTGCCTTTGGTTACACAGCAAGCAAGTGGCAGTCTGAGATATTCTCCAACTTGTGACCTGGGATCAGGTGAGCTGAAATAACTGTGCACAGACTCGGCCATAAAAGTGCTGACCCAGAAGAGATCGCAGAAGAGTCTTACACCAGAACCTTTGCTTTCATCCAAACTACCAGCACATCAGAGCGGAAGGGATTCCAGGAAGCAGGTCAGACTTTCTCTACAGAGCCTGAGGTCCAGAGAATTACTGTGACTCTGTCTGACCTTCCTCAGCCTCGAATCAGGGCCAGTTCAAGAACCACCACCTGGGGGCCAGGGAGAGAAGGTTCAAAGGGCTGTGCTTAGCAAACAGGAGTTCAGTCTTCAGATCAACCTAAAGTGGATCAAGGTTGGGTGTGGTCCAAAAACAAAAGGAACCAGCACCTTTGTTTCCTCTCTGGAATCCTCTATCATTGAGCACCACCTGGACCAGAGGGGCCATCAGGGAAGTGGGTTGGAAATGCAGCAGGATTATTTCCAGTAGAAGGGGAGGAAAGAAGGTGGTGGTGAAAGATGGTCTTTTTGGAGAACAGTGGGACCTTGCCTGGGGGAGTGAGTAAGGCTGGGGGAAGGGCAGAAGCCATCATACTGCTGATTCACCATGTGGACTATTTCCACTTTTGTCTGTTGATTTATTTACTTTGGGTTTTTGTTGTTGTTGTTTTGCTTTTTGGGTGCACAGGGGTCACTCCTGGCTCAGCACCCAGGAATTACCCCTGGTGGTGTTCAGGGGACCATATGGGATGCTGGGAATCGAACCCAGGTCAGCTGTGTGCAAGGCAAACACCTTAAAATGACGCCACTGGGGGCCTGAGGAGATACAGTACAGCTGGTCAGGCACTTGTCTTGCACAGAGTTGACCCAAGTTTGATCTCTGGCACCCCATATGGTTCCCTGAGCCTGCCAGGGCACAGAGCCAGGAGTGAGCCCTGAGCACGGTTGGGTGTAGCCCAAAAAGAGAAAAAGGAAAAGCGAACAAGGCCCAGTCAGGTGGAGCTGGCGCCCTGGGGGAGACGATGTGAGAGGTGTGGGGATCCCAAGGGTCCCCAAACCTGAGGAAGAAAGAGGCGCTCTGGCTCATTGGCACTGAGACAAGGATCAGGCTTGATTTTTTTTTTCCAGGCTTAGATTCTTTATCACCCAACAGAAGAGCTGCCCCCACTGCCCTAAGCAAGCAGTGACATCACAGGAGACAGCAGGGAATCCAGGCAGCACGGGGACTTCAGAGGAAGAACAAAACGATGAGTGCTTTTACTGGAACTGCCATATTCAAATGGGCAAGAATCTGAAATAAGCATGAATGTACACACCAGAGAAAAAGAGAGCAGGGGCTGGAGAGATAGCAACAGACCCGGGTTTGGTCCCCCCACACCTCGTGGTCCCCTGAGCATGCTAGGAGTAAGCTGGGTGTGGCACCAAAACTAAGAAAGGAAGAAAAAAAACTTAAATAGAAAGGGAAAAAAAAACTTAGATAAGACACATAATGGGAATGTCCTACGGGACATAATGAGAAAAATATTCATAGGACATGGCTCTGCACTCTGGAATTACTCCTGGCAGTGCTCAGGGGACCATATGGGATGCTGGGAATGGAACCCGGGTGGGCCGCATGCAAGGCAAACACCCTACTCGCTGTACTAGGATATTTTGTCCCTGAATACTGTTGAACAGTTTCCCCGGCCCCCCCAGAACTAAAGTTGATAAATAAAATAAAGATCTTCCCACACACACACACACACACACACACACACAACACAATTTAACCTATTCAAAAAAGAAAATATGGAAATACTCATAGAAAAATTTGTATTAGAAAAATGAAAATTAAACCCATGCACACCACTAGAGTGGCAAAAGTTAAGACAACTTACAAAGTCCAAAATTTGTTTAAGTGCTTGAAAACCCCAACAAGCAGAAGTCTCATCAAGAGCTCATTAGCGTGTAAAATAGTGCAGTGACTATGGAAAAGAATCAAACATGTACCACTCAGCGATTCCACTCCTAAATATCTGTTTTAAAGAGGAAAACCGGGGGCGAGCGTGCATGCTTCGCAGGCGGGAGGCTTGGGTGCGCCCCTGGCACGGCACGGCATTGAACCTAAACTCAGACTATTGAGTCTCTGAGCATCACCAGATGTGGGCCCCAAACCAAATCAAACCAACAAAAAGGGCTCAGGGAGACGGCTCGAAAGGCTACAGCATGTGCAAACAGGAGCCAGGATTTGATTCCTGATACCGCATGGTCCCCTGAGCAGCACAAAGGAGCCACCCCCAAACACCACGGGTAAACACCTCAAAAACAACAACAACAAACCTGAAATCCCGGGAAGCTGGGGAGATAGCTCCGTGGGTAGGGGTGCTTCTAGGCGTGTGCCAGGACCTGAGTTCCAACCCTGGTACCACACAGGTCCTCCCAGCACATTCTGGTATGCGCATGGCAGCCAAAGCTGTTTCACATCCTCAGGCCCGACTCTGAACCACCTGTCTGTTAACACCCCAGGGAGTGGCCCCAGGACCCTGAGCTCTGCTTGCCTTCCCACTCCCAAAATACAGTCAAGTATAAGGAGTACTGTTAATAATACCCCTTCAGGTGATCACTCTAACAGGTGGTAAGAGAGCACAGGATGACAGGCGTGGGAGCAGCAAAGGGGGCCACAGAACTCACTGCAGTGAGAGAGACTATTTTCAATCCTGTTTTGCCAACACAATTCTAAGATAATGCTTATTTGTCAAAAGTCATCAAATTGGTGGACCGGAGAGGCAGGACAAAGGTCCAGGCTTTTGCATACCCTGGTTCAATCCAAAGCATCTATCTAGTTTCCAAAAATACTGCCAAGGTCCCCTCCTGAACACAGAGCTCAGAGCACCAAACCCCCCTCCCACCCTGCCAAAATTCATCAACTTGGAGACAGGGATGTGGCCCAACGCTAGAATATACGCTGGTTTAGTTTCAGTCCCTGGCACCACAAAAAGAAAAAGAAATGGACATGCAAGTGCTCAACTATACTTAATAACTGGAGTCCCCAGAAAGGAAAATAAATGAAGGGAGATAATTGAGGTGGCAATAAAATTAGCCTTGAGGGGACTGAGATAGTACAGTGAGTAAGTAAAAAGGTAACCCTGAAACTAAAGAACGATGAAGAACAGGTACTTGATTTGAATGATACACAGCAGGTAGGGCACTTGACCTACATGAGACTCCCCGGGGAATGAACCAAGCCCGCCAAGAGTAACACCTGAGTGCAGAAGTAGGAGTAAACCCTGAGCACGGATGGAGGTGGTCCAAAACCAAAAGATAAAATAAACAGAGGAGTTGAGCGAACATCACAGCCGGAAGCGCCAGCCCAGCAAGCAGGGAGCAGCGCTGTTGAAGGCTGTGAACCTGTGAGCCGCGTGGCCAGTGAAGCACGCAAGCACTGGACCCCATGTACAACTCACCAGCTCAACTCAAATATGCAAGATGGCCAGGCTGTGCACAACCACTGGTCTTTTCACAATAAAGGGACGGGGAGGAGAGATTTAAGGGGCTGGAGAGATAGCACAGTGGGTAGGGCGTTTGCCTTGCACGCGGCCGACCCGGGTTCGATTCCCAGCATCCC
>JAOXYA010033114.1:0-12897 GCA_028565675.1 Sorex palustris
AACATTTTGAAGCAATTTTTTTTTTTTTTTTTTTTTTTTTTTTTTTTGCTTTTTGTGACACACCCGGCGATTCTCAGGGGTTACTCCTGGCTCATGTACTCAGGAATTCCTCCTGGCGGTGCTCGGGGAACCATATGGGATGCTGGGAATCAAACCCTGGTCGGCCGCATTCAATGCAAACACCCTACCTGCTGTACTTATCGCTCCAGCCCTTGAAGCAATTTTTTTTTTTTTTTGCTTTTTTGGGTCACACCCGGTGATTCACAAGGGCTATTCCTGGCTCATGCACTCAGGAATTACTCTTGGCAGTGCTCAGGGGACCATATGGGATGCTGGGAATCGAACCCGGGTCGGCTGCGTGCAAGGCAAACACCCTCCCTATTGTGCTATCGCTCCAGCCCTGAAGCAATTTTAAAAATTCCTTTTGTTTCTGTTTTTGCACCACCTCGGAGGTACGCAGGTCTGACTCCTGGCTCTATGCTCAGGGAATCACTCCTGGCGGGCTGGGCCTAGGGGTTGCTGGGGATGGAGCCCCGGGTTGGCCTTATGCAAGATCAACACCTTCCTCGCTGTGCTCTCACTCTGGCCTCTGGTTTCTGTTTTGTATACTTGTCAGTGCTTAAAGGGTTGCTCCTTGCTCATGCTCGGGCCAGATGGCCATGTGGTGATGTGAGCTGAGCTCGACCCTGGCACTCGGCTCTCACGTCCCAGGCACGTGTGCAAGCCTGCTGCACCATTGCTCCTGTCTCCACTTCTGGTGTGATGAGTTTCTTAGCCACCAAGCTCGGGTGTCTGCTGGGCACTGAGCACAATCATCCTTCGAGCCTCCCGCTGGGCTCCCCATGTTCCCCGTGCTCCCAGTCTGACCGTCATTGAACTTCCCGCCCAGGTACGGACTCTGCCGGCAAGAACATTTACCTGCATGATATTTGGCCCAGACGAGAGGAAATTCATCAGATTGAGGAAGAACATGTTATATTTTCTATGTTTAAAGCACTGAAAGAGAAAATAGAGGTAAAACTACACTTTTTATTTATTATTTTTTAAAACTACACTTTTTAAAGTCAGTTTTCTCTGTCCTGTACTCTGCTTTCCAAATAATAATGCTGTAGATGACCCGAGTGGTGTGTTTAATGGGTAGCAATAGGAATTTTGTGTCTGGAGTTTGTAGTAACCAAGTTATTGCTCTTATTTGTATTTAATTTGAGGGACAGGCTTGTGGTGCCCAGGGCTTATTGTTGACTCTGTGCTCTGGGGACTGCTGTGGGACTCAGCTACTGTGTGCATGCAGTTCAAGTACCTACACCCAGTTTTAACCTCTCCTGCCCTCTTTTTCAGAAATGTGTCACAAGTGTTTGTATTTGTCACCCTGCACCTAGGCATGCTTGAGAGACATTAGTACTGCTATTTACTTAGCTGTTCCAGATGTTTGGGGTTTTTTAGGGGGTGGGCAGTGATGGCTTATGATTGGCTCTATTCAGGGCTCACTCTTGGTTAAGCTTTGGGGGACCTTATGGGATGTTGGGGATCGAACCCAGGTTCGCCATGTACGGGGAAGTCACACACCTGCAGTATTGTACTGTCTCTTCAGCCCCTCAGCTGTTTCCAGATTTGAAAGAAATGCAAGTCTCTCTCCACCTGTGCCCTGGCGACAGTGATGTCAGGCCCTCAGTCATGTTCCCACAGGCGGGCCTCAACCCCGCCAGCGATAGTATGAGTGAAAGCAGGAAAAACAGTCACTTTACAAATATTTATTTTTGAAGATTGTATTTTTGGCATTGTGATTCACAGTATTGACACTAACAGGGTTTCAGGCAAAACTGTTCCAACACCACACCCTCTGCCAGAGTTGCCACTGTGTGTGTGTCCCTCCTCTCCACATACCCACAGTGATCTGCTTGCTGAAGACCCCCCTCTCTCTTAGGTCCTGTTGCCTTGGAGTCTTTGTTCTTTGTTGCTTGTGTTAGTCTAATTCCTCACGTGAGGGAGATGATCCTGCCCTTGTCCTCCTCCCGACCCACTTCCTTTGGCGCAGCTGTCCAGATCCCTGCATACAGTCACAGCTGCACTTTGTTCCTTGTGGCCGAGTCATGTTCTGTTGTGGATGGATCACAACGTTGTCCTACGGTTCTATACCTGCTCATTCATTCATGGTTGGACCTTTGTGCTGTTTCATGGTTTCAGGTACTGTGAAGCGTACTCTGAAATAGTGAGTCATAAAGAAAGTTTTTCCCACGTAAATATGAATCGCTCCTGGGCTATGTGGCAAATGTCCTTCCTGAACAACACCCGCGGTCCTGAGCACGTGGGAAATGCGAGTCAGGAGTGGTGCTCTTTCCTTCTTCCCGTGGTGAGGCTGGGTTCTAGCTCCCAGTGCTGAACTGTTCATTACATGCCCAGGATGATGCTGGGAGCTCAGGTGCGATCTGTGCACTGAAGCCAGCTTTGTTCCCTGGCCAGAAGGGGCAGAGTTCCACAGATACAGCCTCCAGTTAGGGCTAGGGCAGGGAGGGAGAAAAGGCAGTCCATGAGCCCTTCAAGAAGTTCTCATGATTGGAAACAGTGGACTGTCCACAGTAAGTCTCAGTTGTAGCAGGCTGAAAAGTGGTCATTGCTATGAATAAGAGAATGTTCAGTAGGATCAGCCGCGTGGGATTCTGGTGGTACTTGCAGGGTTACAGATGGAAAGTCGTGAGTGCCTCGCTTGAGGAAGGTTTGAAGGTGTTGGCTAAGGGAGCCCTTCACCTGGCCAGATAGGCAGAAGAGGGCCCGGTGGCTAGAACTGCAGAAGTCAGGAGCAAGGCGGTAGGAAGTGATGTCAGCCGGTCCCGACTCCACAGGTGATTTTAGGCCTTTGTAGGACTTGTCATCTCACTGGTGAAGGGGGAAGGCAGCTGGCAAGCCTAGGGGAAAGCAGGCCGGCTCTTGGAAGGTGGGCACTCTTAGAGCGGGATGGCATAGAGATTATCCGGTGCCAGTGGGCTGTAGCGGGGATGTGTGGTGAGGGGTTGGACCTTGAACAAGCAGACATCTGTGGACTTTTGGCACTCAGCTGTGAGTCTTTTCTGTTATAAATCAGCTGTTGGGCAACCTTGGAGATGCAGCATTTGGTGAGCCAGTCTGTCTTCACCCTCTCCCAAAAGACCGTGGCTTTGTTGGGAGCACCGTGTAACTGTACGTGGGTACGGAGCTCATACTAGTTTGTTCTTTTTCTTCTTGGGACATACACTCTTTTATTTCCACGATCATCTCGTCAGTCTCTGATTCCATCCTATTGTTCTCTTTGTTTCTCCGCCCTGACCTATTAACAGATGGGAAATAAACGATGGAATTCCTTAGAAGCACCAGATTCAGTCTTGTTCCCATGGGAAGCGAAGTCTACTTACATCCGATGTCCTTCCTTTTTTGATAAGCTTGTAAGTATTGTTTGGTGCGTGATTTTTTTTTTCTTTTTTGCTTTTTGGGTCACACCCGGCGATGCTCAGGGGTTATTCCTGGCTCATGCACTCAGGAATTACTCCTCGCAATATTTGGGGGACTATGTGGGATGCTGGGAATCGAACCCGGGTCAGCCGCGTGCAAGGCAAGCGCCCTACCGGCTGTGCTATCAACGCAGCCCCTTGGTGTGTGATATTTAAAAAAAAAAAAAACAAAAAAACAAAAAAAACCCAACTGAAGTACAAAACCTTGTGAGTTTAATTTTGAAGAATTTGTGTTTTGGGAACACACCTGGTGGTGCTCAGGGATCACTTCTGGCGGGCTCTGGGATCGAACTCAGGTCATCTGTTTGCAAGGCCTGCTCTCCTATCGCTCTGTTCCTCTAGCTAGAATCCGTTTTTTGTTGTTGTTTTGGCGAGGGGGGGTGGGTGGTGGGTGGGTGCGGAGTACGTTGGCCTACCTGGAGGTGCTCAGGGTTACTTCTGGCTCTGCACTCAGTTTGGATTACTTCTGGTTGTGCTCAGGGGATCGTATGGGATACTGGGGATGGAACTGGATGGTCTGCGTGCAAGACAAATGCCCTCCCCACCGTGCTATGGCTCTGGAGAGAATTTTGAGGTAGCAGGTCTCCCTGCCTGGCCCATGCCCAGACCAGCAGTGCTGGTGTTGGAGTGACTGAGGGCAGAGTGGCCCAGTCTGCCCCACCCCTCAGGAGCAGTCACCCCTCTGAAACGCCTTCACCTGTTCTTTGTAGACCAAAGAGCCCGCCGCCCTGCAGCCTATTGAGGATGCCCACGTCTTACTTTACCTGGGAGACTCGGTCACCACAGATCACATATCCCCTGCTGGGAGCATCGCTCGGAGCAGCGCTGCCGCCAAGTACCTGACGCACCGGGGGTATGTGGTGGCTCTGACCTCTGCCCTGCTGGTGTGCAGTGCCATGCTCCTCCTTGCCCTCGTCCATCCCCTCCCCCACCCCAGGCCCTGTCTCTGATGGTGTGGGGGCTGATCTGGCTGCCTGCACTGATTTCACTCTAGAAATAACCTCTGGACACTTCTCAGTGATGTGCAAAAAAAATCCAGAGAAAAGGAATCTTTCAGGATAGAACAGGTTTAGACTGTTTGAATCACGTCCTGCTTTTTTTTTTTTTTAAGCAGAGTCCAGTACTGTTGTATTTACCGCAAATCATAATGTCAGCAGAATTTTATGATCAAGGGACATTTGTTTCCTCCTGAAATGTAAGTGCCTTTGCTGTCCTTGTTGCAGCCTTAGCCCTCGTGAGTTCAACTCCTATGGAGCCCGGAGAGGGAACGATGCCGTGATGACAAGAGGCACCTTTGCCAATATCAAGCTCGTCAATAAGTTTATTGGAAAACCAGCCCCCAAAACAGTTCACTTCCCATCAGGACAGAAGGTGGGGCCTTGTCCGGGGTTCTGGACTGTAGCTGCCGCCTTTGGTGTGTACTCAGCATCTGTCTCTGCTGTCTCCCACAGCTGGACGTGTTTGAGGCCGCAGAGCTGTACCAGAAGGAAGGCATCCCACTCATCATCCTCGCGGGCAAGAAGTACGGCTCAGGCAACTCTCGAGACTGGGCTGCCAAGGGGCCCTACTTGCTGGTACTGACTCATTCATGTCACTGTTACAACGTCAGAGTTTAAAGATTCTTGTTTCTCATGTCTCATCTGTTCTAGCTCTCTGTGCTCCTTTGTGCTGATTTGAATTTTGTGTTTAATTTAGATGATCTTGTTTCATGCTCATGTCATTACTACTCAGGGCTCACTCCCAGTTCTGTGCTCAGGGCTCATTCTCAGCTCTGTGCTCAGGGCTTACTCCCAGCTCTGTGCTCAGGGCTCATTCCTGGCATGGCAGGGGCTGCGATACCCTGTGGGGTGCCAGGGATCGAACGCGGGTATTCCAGTACAAGGCAGTTGCCCTCCCCACTGTATGGCCGCTCCCACTTTCTGCTAATTCTCTCCCATGACTGGATTTGGCTTGCGTAAGGCAGGTGTTTTGCCTTGTCTGCAGCTCTGACAGAGGGAAAGGGTGGCCGCAGTCTCTCAGAGTGCTCTGGGCTATCACTGTCAGGGTGTAGCCTGGTGTTGGGTGGACAGTAAATCTCCTTTTAATCCACAGTCTGAGTTCTATATGTCAGGGTGGTTTTCTGTTGGGAGTTTGGTTTGGGTCATACCCGACTCTCCTGAGGGAACTCTCATGGTCCATGGTGCCAGATACGGAACAGACTTGCATGGCCTGGGCAGCCCTGGCCTAGAACCGTGCTCTCCATCGCCAGGCCTCAGTGCTCGGGGTGCAACACCTGACCGGAGCACAGCCTGCCCCTCTCTGGCCGCCTTCTCAGCTCAGCTCTTGCTGGGGCTGGGGTGCCATCACTCCAGTGGAGGAAGTCATCATGGTCTAGCGACGCCTCGGGCAGGACAGCAGGACAGCAGGGAGGGAGCTTCCCTTGCTTGCGGCCTATAGGGTTCTCCAAGTGCCACTGGGAGTAAATCCTGAGCATCTCTGGGTGTGGCCCAAAAAGCCAGGAAGAAAGAGTCACCCGCAGCCTGGCAAGAGGCGCCATATTTGTGTTTCAGACAGCTTGTGCAGAAGCTCTGACAGGGAGACTGCTTACGAGGCTCTTAGGCAGCCTGGAGAATCCTCACCCACGAAATTCAGACGAACCAGGTTCAAGAAATAACATCACATGATATTATGTCCTCCCCAGGGTGTGAAAGCTGTTCTGGCCGAAAGCTATGAAAAAATCCACAAGGATCATTTGATTGGAGTTGGAATCGCGCCATTGCAGTTCCTTCCAGGAGAGAGTGCAGATTCTTTGGGCCTGTCTGGTAGAGAGACGTTCTCTTTCACGTTTCCTGAAGACTTGTGTCCTGGAGTCACAGTGGCTGTGAAGGTATCGCTCGTTGTGGACTCCCTGGTTCAGCCCGAACAGTGGGGCTGGGGCTGGGGCTCTGAATTGATGATGATGCCCAGGGCCACAAAGTGTAGACAGTACTCTTCCATGCTGCCTGGAGGGTCTGATGGTGTGGCTGCCCACCACAGGCTCCCACCTGAATCCGAGCACCTGGGCCACAGGGAGATCCCTGCTGTCATGCTCTAGGTGACACAGCCGGGCCCTGGCCTGTTAGGGGCAGTACCTGCGTTTCTCCCTCACGATATACATGGCATGCAGGGGAAGGCTTCTCCAGCAGGTTGTGTACACAGGGCAGTGAGCTCTGAGTCGCCCGTGACGGTCTCCCCACTTACCCATGTGTTTGTGTTTTCTCTGCAGACCAGTACTGGCAAAGCGTTCAGAGTCATCGCTGCATTCGAAAATGATGTGGAAATAACTTTGTTCCAACACGGAGGATTATTAAACTTTGTAGCGCGAAAATTCTTATAGTATCCACTCACACAAATGGTCATCACCAAAGCCTCCATGCTGGACGGGCCCGGGAGTCCTTCCCGGGGAGCCACGGCGGGCCCTGCCGCCCGCTCAGTTGCCCCATCCATGGCGCAGTGAGGAGGAAGACGAAGCGAGTCTTGTCGACCTTAAATAATACACACGGTGCTATTTTCATTGCTAAAAATCAATGTGTGAAGTGTTGTGGAGAGGCCTGTAAGCACTTGGGTGGGTGTGCAATCCGATCCTTGTCAGTAACGGGACGCTTCTCTGAATGACCTTCCTGAAGTTGTCGCTTTCTGAACCTATGACTGTTCACTGCTGTTTGTTGGTTTAAGAGGAGCCTGTCTTCCTTAAGGGTCCCCAGGCAGAATAAGATCATGAATGTTGGAGTTTTCTTGGACATTTTAGGTGATGTTCTCAGTTGGTAAACTAAGGCAGGCTCATGATCTGTCTCCCAAGAACTGCAGAGTGCACATAGCCACCACCAGATACCGCTTGATCAGTGTGGAATTCGGCCAAGGGGTCTGCACAGCTGCAGGTGCAGCACTGTGGATGTGCTGGCTGAGGCCGCTCCTGGAAGTGAGTGTTCCACTGGCTCAGCCCATCTTTAGTCTGTCAGTTGCTCTCCTCCCCGCCATGCACTCTTGGGCCGGCTCTGGATGACGGTTTTAGATAGCTCGCCTCACTTCAGTCTAAGGTTCTAGCCAGAAATGCTCGGGACCACTCATCATAGCCCCAGATTTCCCATTTGCTGATGCGAACATGATTTGAATCATGAAACAGTGAAATGAGTTGTTTGAGTATTTTAAATCATCCAGAGTCAACTGTACAATCACTCTTAACCCTGACCCTTGTTTAAAACGTGGGTGTTGTCTTAATGATTTCAATTGATTTCCTACAAGGCTGAATCATGAATTTATCTGAGATCTGTGTAATAAAGATACTGTTTCTGTTGAAACCAAAAGCAAGCTTGCTCTGGGGATCAGACACTGATGTGATTGCTGTAAGAGTTCCATATCCTACAGTCTCGCAAGAAGCTTAGCGACTTTTGAAGAGAAAGGTCGTGTAGATGATTGTGTAGACCCCTTTCATGTTCTTGTTAAACCAAGCTTAGCATGCCAAAGGCTCATCATCACAGTGATTTTTCCCCCCCATAATCTTTCTTTGACTTAACTTAAATCATTGCAATTACGAAGTCTCTCCTGTTGCACAGGGTGTTGTGTGATTTGTTTTTTGCCCAACATTCAAAACTGTATAATAAGGTGAAGAATGAGAATTTTGCACATTCCGAATTAGCAACGTGGAAACAACAAAGTGATGTGTTTTAAAGATTTACCTTTATAGCTTTAGAGATTGCTTTTGTCTTTCAAATGTGTTTGCTAGTTTATCATGCCATGTATCTGTCTGTGCAGTTTTTCCTTGTGTGAAAATGCGGGTCAGCAATGGGGAATTTCAAGTTTGAAGCAGAAGTGCTCATTCCAGCTCTCCCGTGCCTATAGGGAATCATGTTATTTTTAAGCCTATTATAATGTTTCTATTCAGAGGCCTTGGCACAGACAGACTAATTTAGAGCTTGTTGGTAGCAAATGGAGCAGTTGTGTTTCCTGCCTTTTTAGTCTAGTAGTAGACAAAGAAATCTAGAAAACCAGGTTCTCCATCTCTTACTGGGACAACAGCCCTTAAGCCTTGAGATGCTTGCCCCCCACCTGGGAGATTCTGGTGGTGGAGGGCACCCCTATCTAAAAAAAATTAATGCTGGTGAAGCATTAAAATACTGATCTTTTGCATGACCCCATCCACTGCCCTGTGACATCTGTGGGACCTGCTGTCCAGTAATAGTTGTCACCAGTGCCTGATTTTATCTCTGGAGCTGAGGGGGACCGCTCAGAATCTCTTCAGTGTTTCACTGGGCATCCAGTGGGTGACTCTGGTACTACAGGGCAAGAAAGGGGGGGTATAGATTGGGACCTGTCCGGGTGTCTCGAAGGGAGATGATTTGATTCCCCTTTTCTCTGGCTCCAGAGAAAGACCCCTCTCTGCCTTTAGATCTTAGAGAAGTGACCAAGGTACCACAGTGAACTCTTAGTGTGACTGAGGCTCATTGACAGTTCTGCAGTCACTGGCTTTTCTCCCTGAGGGTACTGTCATGCCAAGGACTTGGTCAGCTTTGCCACTGATCTTTGTGAAGCTCATGTCTTCCATCATTACAGATCATCCTACATTCTCTTAAGCCAACAAAACAGCATTAGCAGTTTTCAGTTAAGTGATGTTAAGTATGGTATAGTGATCTACAGGAGGTAAAGTTGAGCTGGCCATTGTGTACATGTTACCGATGCTGTAAATTATTTTTAATAAAAACGGATTATCTCATTCTTGGGTCTTCTCACAAAATATGTTGTGGTGCCCCCTAACCCATCCATGTGTCAAAGTGCTTTTTCCCTTTGAAAGATGGAGTGAAGAGATGAGACTTTCCCCAGCTGTGCTGTGCATCACAGGACCACCACACCTCGGGTGTTCTCTCAGGGAGATGATTCACATGGAGTGGACTTTGAGGATGTCATGGGATCCCAGCCATGGAAACTGCGTGTTACAGAAGGGATGTGCCCAATATTTCTGAGCATCTCTGCCGTGCTGACAATCACTCCTTACATAAGGTGCTGGCTCCTTGGGTCATGGCCCGCTCTGTAAAAAAGTTGAGTCCATGCTACAGTGCATGGCTGTATGGAATTCAAGCTGCTGAGGCACGACGTCATGGGTGCATAAGATTATAGATGCATCACGAAATGCATATGACAAATGCAGAGTTCAAACAGGCTGCATGCATGGTTAGACTTGCGAATGTTTGTGCACATGGGGCACTTGTACAAGTCTGAGTACATTGATACATGGGCAAAATGGAAAAAGAAAAGTATGTACAGTGTGAATGCTTGAAAGATGGTTCACAGTATCTGGTGGGAATGCTTCCTTCTGAGTCAGGGAAGGATGAATGCAGGGGTAGGAATGCAGTTTCTGACGGTGTACAGCATTGAGTGGGCACAAATGGAGAGAGGGCTGCTTGTTCAGTTGTGCAGGGTTGAAATAGGTGCCGTAAGGCTGCGTGGTGGGGAGCTGCAATGGTGCAACGTGTTGAGTGCATCTCACAGTTGTCCTGGGCTTCACTGCACCACGGCACAGATTCTTTGCCTTGGGGATGACGAGCCCCTATATCAGCCTTTTATCTTTCTTTTTTTTTTTTTTTTTGCTTTGCTTTTGGGTCACACCCAGCGATTCACAGGGGTTACTCCTGGCTCTCTGGCTCTGCAATCAGGAGTTACTCCTGGTGGTGCTCAGGGGACCATATGGGATGCTGGGAATCAAACCTGGGTCGGCTGTGTGCAAGGCAAACACCCTGCCCGCTATGCTATCTCTCCAGGCACCCCCCCCCCTTTTTTTTTTTTTGCTGGAGCCCAGTGAGGACCGGCAGTGAGAGGGAACAGGAGGAAGAGAAGCAGTCCCAGAGCCTTTTCTTGCTGCTCCTATTCCAGATGTCCTGATAGGGGGCAGGAAGGTGGGCGCTGTGAGGTGTGTGTGCTGGGGGACAGCCCCCGCCCCCCCCTCCCCAAGGCCATGTCGGGCTGAAGGGTTTCGCAGCAGACCTCCTGTGGCCCTGCAACACCTGAGGGATGTCCTGAACACTGCTCAGTTGCCTGCCTGGTCCGCGTTACTCGTGGCTCACTAGTGCCTTCTGGTGGTAATGCGTGTGCTCTTCCTTGGGCAGGTATGACGCCTCAGAGGTGACATGAATTAAACACTTGTTTTTCCAGAATGACATTTGCTTGCTCCTCTTGCTGCAAGCCCTGGCCCCCCATGCACACGCCAGTCACTGTTGACGCCATCTTTTTCTCTCTTTATTTTTTGGCCCACACTCAGGTCTTATTCCTGGCCCTGCTCTCAGGGATCACTCCTGGCAGGCTCGCGGGAGCCTCTGGGGTGCTGTGGCTCAAACTCAATTCTGACGCTTGCAAGGCAAGCTGGACTATGTCGCCGGGACTTTCGTCAGCGCCATCTTTACTATACAGGTATGCCTGGATGCCTTCCCAGACGCACAGGTCAGATCTCAAGACGCACAGGTCAGATCTCAGGAATCACTCCTGGCGGGATGAGGGGACTCTATGGGGTGTCACGGATCGAACTTGGTTGGAACGCTTGCTAGGTCAGCTGTACTCTGTCGTCAGCGTGTTTTTGGCACCATCTTTACTATACAGGCATAGTTTGGGGCCTCGCTTTCCCAGAATGCTGTGCGTCGCTTCAGTGCGCATGTGCGCTGCAGATTATCGCGCGGTCCGGCGGTCCGTCATTGTTTTCGCGCCATCTTTGAAATGGAGGCGTGGGAGACGCGTTCCGGGACACCGGACACTTCCTGACGGCTCCCGCTCACTTGGGTCAGTCGCGGTTCTGGACGCCAGCTTTTATTTATTTTTTGTTTTTGGCTCGTTAGATGGTTTTGAGGTCGTTCCTGGCTCTGTGCTCAGGGATCCGACTTAGTTGGGACTCTTGCTAGGCAAACTAAGGCTCCGCCTGTGAGCGGCGCCATCTTTACTATACAGGCTTGCTTTGAAACATTTTTTTCTAAGTTTTTGGCACTCGCGGTACTTTGGTATTGTTCCTGATTCTATGCTCAGAGTATAAGTCGCGGTGGGCTTAGGGTACCCCCTGGGTTGCCAGTGTCCAACTCACCAGTTTGCTAGGCAGACTCCATCGCCAGACCGCGGGAGGCGCCATCTTTGCTACACAGGCATACCTCACCGCCTCGTCTTCCCAGCATGCACTTTGCTCGACCGCAGTGCGCATGCGTGCTGTGGTCATGTTGCTTCGCCTCCCGGTACCTCCGTACCCCATATGGTTCCCAGGGCACCGGCAGGGGCTATGCCTGAGTGTCCAGCCGGGTCAGGGTGTGGCCCCAAACCCAACAGAACCGTCTTCCTTTCTGAGAGTGGGGACTGGAGTTGGGAGCTAGAGATGGGAGTGAGGAGGGAGGAGAGAGAGAGTGAGTGAGAAGAAGAGAGATGGGGAGAGGTGGGAGAGAGGGGGCTTGGGAGGGAGAGGGAGAGACTGCAAATGGCCAAGTGCACTGAGAGACTGCAAAAAAAAGACAGATTGGTGCAGAGATGGGGGACGGTCCGGACCTGGCATCGCAGCATTTCCTTGCTCTGCGGGTTTCCAGCTGCCTTGGGCTGGGTGGGACTCTGTTTGGTTAAGTTTGGTTTTCTTTTGGTTTGGGTTTTCAGTCACATCCAGCGGTGCTGAGGGCTTATTCATGGCTCTGTGCTCATGGATCACTCGTTTCTGTGCTTGGAGGCACACTGGGACGCAGGGGATGGAATCCCAGGTTGGCTGCCTTCAAGGTAAGGCCTTGCCTTCCCTGCTGTACTATCACTCTGAACTTTAAGCTTGATTTTTTAAAAAATGAATCACTGTGAGATACACAGTCAAAGTTCATGATTGGGTTTCAGTCATACAATGTTCCAATACCATCCCTTCATTAGCACACATTTCTTACCACCACTGTCCCTAATTTTCCTCCCACGTGACTCTCCCATCCTGCCTCTTTGTCTCTCAGGAAAGTTAAGTATAAGATGATTATTATAATTAGGAAATTTGGCAAGAAAAGGTTTTTGCCTTTTCTTAGCATTGGGATTAACCTAGGGATGGAGCTAAGGTTAGATTTGTGGAGGGTTTACTATTAGTTTTTTCTGTGTTCATTTTTTTTTTTTTTGCTTTTTGGGTTACACCTGGTGATGCACAGGGGTTACTCCTGAGTCCTGGCTCATGCACTCAGAAATTACTTCTGGCGGTGCTTGGGGGACCATATGGGATGCTGGGAATCGAACCTGGGTCAGCCGTGTGCAAGGCAAATGCCCTTCCCACTGTGCTATCACTCCAGCCCCCAGTATTTATACTTTTAAATGAAAGTTAAGCATAGGGAGATTTTAAATTTAGGGAAATTCATAGTTTGGGATATCAGTGATTGTCTGGTTTAGGGTTAGCTTTAGGCTTTGGTTGGGGGAGTTTTGGAAC
>JAOXYA010033142.1:0-12896 GCA_028565675.1 Sorex palustris
ATTTGATCATTATATAATTGAAACCCAAGCACAAAAATATGTAAGTCTGCAACTGTACCTCATGATGTCTCACTATTTAAAAAAATTTAAAAAATTTTTTAAAAATTTAAAAAAAAGTATTATGGTTCTTTTTAAAAAGTCCTTATATTTTAGAGATCTACAATGAACCATTAATAGGTTTAATAATATAATATATAGTGTTTAATTCAAAATAATCTATGGGCAGAGAAACATGCAAAACCAGAATGTCTGTGAGTTGATCATTGTTGAGATTTACATATATGATGCTTCATTATTCTATTTTTGTGGCTGCTTGAAATTGTTTACAATAAAGAAGAAGGATAGGTGTAATAAAATTGTTAGCTGAAAATGGGTCTTCAAGTATACAATAAATTGTGTTGTATTCATGTAATGAAATAGCAGCAAAAGTGAAAGAAACAGCTACATGTCACAACAGAAATGAATTACACAATACACTGTTGAGAAAATAATTCTGCTGTGGAATGAAACAGGGTGACACTGTAAAAATATGGGGGGAAACCATAAGTATGCCAAAAACTGAGTTTACCCACAACAGAATTTTATTTTTAAAACTTCTAAATGAGGGGCTGGAGAGATAGCACAGCGGGTAGGGCGTTTGCCTTGCACGCGGCCGACCCGGGGTTTGATTCCCAGCATCCCACATGGTCCCCTGAGCACCGCCAAGAGTAACTCTTAAGTGCAGAGCCAGGAGTTACCCCTGTGCATTGCCGGGTGTGACCAAAAAAAAAAAAAACTTCTAAATGATGCATATGCTGTAAGAAGAGTTAGAACCAGAAGAGTCCCTGAGATGCAAGAAATAAATGGCTAGGAATGAGACACCAGTAGTGGGTAAATCTAAATGAGAAATTATTGTCTAAAACAGCAATTACAGTCATGAGTGGTATGGCGATAGGAAAGGGGGTGAAATTAAGATATTAGACAAACAAAAAGATGTAATAGTAGATGTTGGTGATCAGAGCTAAATTCTACCTTTTGAGATGAAAGCAGAGACAGATTAATTTTATTTTGTTAAGTATGTGCTTTTAGAGCTTGTGTGTATTTTCTGGCAGGGAGATTTGGCGGAATACTCCTAGTTCTCAAAGAGGCTTGGAAGGGTCTTTCTCCACATGGCTCTAATGAGTGAGGCAGATCCAGATTTGGATGTATACAAGGCTAAAGCTTTAACCGCTGTATTTTATCTCTAGCCCGCCCGATTAAAAGGTTTAGGAATAATCACTGAAACAAAAGAAATAGATTCATAATTTCCAAGTCAGTGGGAAGTATGGAATGAACGGGAAAGATAACTTGACCAAATCAAAAAAGAAATTAGAAAAATAAAACTAAAAAGGGAGGTAGGATAGAAGGCACTGTAGCACTATCCTACCGTTGTTCATTGATTTACTCAAGCAGGCACCAATAACATCTCCATTGTGAGGCTTGTTGTTACTGTGTTTGGCATATCGAATACATCACGGGGAGCTTGCCAGACTTTGCCGTGTGGGCGAGACACTCTTGGTAGTTTGCCAGGCTTTCCAAGAGGGGCGGAGAAATCAAACCCGGGTCGGCTGCATACAAGGCAAATGCCCTACCTGCTGTGCCATCACTCCAGCCCAGGATAGAAGGAAGAGAAAAAAATGAAAAGCATAACATAAATTGTCAAAAATAAATCCCAAATGTATTAGTGATCACATAAAGGGTAATAGGTAAACGAGAGAGATCATCAAATGGGATTTTTAACAAACATCCAGCTATATCCAACTTATCAGACATGTCTTTTAAGAATGAAAATAAAAGAACTGTAGGGAGAAAGCTAAATTATAGCAATAGAAACATAAGACAAATGGAAGGAAATAGAGTAAACTGAAATAGCTAAATTAATTGAGAGATCAAGAGTTACAACCTACTGAGAAATGCTTTAGGAAGAGAGTTAGAACCTGGGGATTCATTCCCCAAAAAGACAAAATAATATTTCATTACGATGCACATCATAAAATGACCTTGTAATACACTAAACAAATGCGGATCAATGCATACCAACTTTAATAATTCGCAGACAAACATTAGTAAGCATGTTTTCAAAAACTCAGTTCAAAGCCTGGCATAAGCCATATGTTGAATCCTGATCCCAACATGCAGATATTCTGTATTTTAAAAATTCCAGGGGCCAGGACTTAAGTCAGATTAGAATGCATGACCAGCATGCACCCAGCTCAGATTTGATTCCCAGCATCACATGATCCCTTAGCATCTCTGGATGCAGCTTCAGAGGCCCTGAAGCACCTCTAGGTGTCCCTGGAGGTTCCCAAATTGCCAGGGTGGCATGAGCAGCAGCACGTCTTGGACACTTTTCATTGAACCACCAATGGTCAGGCTGCAGGGAACTCCAAGGACTCCTGCGCATTACTTGGGAGTCTTCCCCACTGCCTGCCCACCCCCAAATAATAAATTGTGAATGAAACCGCAAAGCAAGCTTCAACATCAGAGAAAATAAGTAAATAAGAAATTAAAATTTAGGGGCTGGAGCAATAGCACAGTGGGTAGAATGTTTGCCTTGCACGAGGCTGACGCAAGATCAGAGCTGGGGAGGAAGCCAGAACCACCTACAAAAGAAATCAAACAAGGGGTTATATTCTCCCCCAGAAGGTCTGGACAGGTCGCAGCACCCAGTCAGGAGAAGTGAACCCCAGGAGCCTTAAGGTGAAAGCAATCGTAAAGCCTTGGAAGGGTGTCACTGCCCAGTTTTCAGGAAACCTAAGTGGAGCATCCTCATTTAGGAAACCCCCAGAAGAAGGAATCAGTTTCGTCCATCTACCAGTCTAGGAGCTGGATGTGCTAGCTCCTGAATGCATTCTTCAGGTCCTTCCACTTCTCAACCCATCCTCCAGCCCCATACTCTCCAAGGGACTATATAGTCCATCCAGGGGGGAAAGGGGTGGAGGGAGGGTGGGGGACAAGGTATAAAAGAGAGGAGCTGAGTTCTCCAGGCCTCATGGGCTTGTAGCCCTGGGGCTCAGAGCTGAGGGAATGGAGTGTCTGACCTCAGGGGAAGGTCTGAGGCAGAGGGAGCACCTTCATTATTAAAGGCAGGTGTGAGGATGCTAAAAGTAACTAGAGCTATTTTTTCCTTTCTCAAAGTGACCTAAAATGTATTGCAAACAGTTGGAGATTTCACATGAGGTGGAGGGAGGGACCACAGAGACTGGGAATGGAATAACCACAGAACAGGTCTAAGGATGGCCCAGGGAGGGTCTTCAGTCCCCACCCTCCCACCCCAAACCCTCACCTCCACCCCACAGACTGGTGACGTGGATGGATGGCTACTCAGCGTCCCTGCCTTCCTTTGCATAGAGCCCCTGTCTGTTACCAAGTGGCTCACAGGCCACCATACCCGGTCAAAAGAAATGTGTGGTTGGGTGAGAGGTTGAGATCCTGCCTTGGGACTGGAGCCATAGCACAGCAGGTAGGGCATTTGCCTTGCATGCAGCCGACCCGGGTTCAATTCCCAGCATCCCATATGGTCCCCCGAGCACCGCCAGGGGTAATTCCTGAGTGCAGAGCCAGGAGTAACCCCTGTGCATCGCCGGGGGTGACCCCAAAAAGCAAAATAAAAAAGATGGACATTGATAGGAAAATAATCTAAGGACAGGACAGAGAAAAGAAAAAAAGAGAAAATCTAAAGCCCAAGAGGCATCCAAAGAGATGCTCAAATTCATTAGTAACAGTGAAATAAAAATGAAGACCACAGCAGAGTGTCCTGATAAAATATTTAAGTTTCGGGGCCAGAAAGATGGTACAGAGACAAGGTGCTTGTTTTGCCTGCAGCTGACCCTGGTTTGATCTTTAGTACCACATGGTCCTCTAGCACAGTCAGAAGTGATTCTTGAGCACAGAGTCACGAATATGTCCTGAGCGCTGAAGGGTATTGCCCCCACAAATAAAACAGACCCCAAAAGGAAATCTGGTTATAGGGAAGAGCTAGCAAGAATGTGTACTACAGGAACCCTCAGGCACTGCCCGTGAGTGTCTACTGGTAGAGTCATCTGGAAAACAATCTATCGATCCCTCTGATCTAATTGTCTCTTTCTATGTATGTGACCCAGAGATCTTTAGATCCTTTAGATCACCAGAGTGATCCTAACTGTGCATCCCTGGGGAGTGGGCAGGCAGTGGGCAGTAGATGAAACTAATAGAGTGTCCTACAGAACTTAGAAGCTGCACATCACATGAACTGAGTTGCACAGATGAATCTCAAAATTGTAGTGTTAAGTGAAAAAAAATGAGTAGGAAAATACATCCACAAAAACAGCAAGACAGCTTTTACAAGCACATAAACCAATAGAGGATCCACATCAAAGAATACGATATATTAGAAGAGTTGCCTTCGGGAGGCTGGTATGGAAGTGAGAAATGGAGATGAGTAGTGAGTCCAGTGATGATAGTGATGATAATGAACTACAGATTGAAGCCATCCCTACCTGAGACACTGCAGCACAATGTGCAAGGTTTTATTCAGTGTTGTTGATTTTCACTATCACCAAAAGCATCATCACACAATGTTGAATCTAATAATGTAAGTTGAGGACTCAGTATCTAAGGAAAAAGACAAAGTAGATGGTGGCTAGTAGTTGAAAATCTTTAAAAGCATTTACATTTGTAAAATTTTCTCATAAAAGTCTCTGTATTGGTCTATCAGAGGACATGCTATATGAATCAGCTACCAACTTCGATGGCTGGTAATAATGTGTAATATAAGAAATACTTTAACTAGAGGTCATCTATTTTTCTGGGGGACATATTTGGAAAACTATTTGATAGTGCTGGAAGAAAGTCCAAATACTGCTATAAAAGCACAATAAATTTTCTTTTTATGCAAAAATAAGCATTTAAAGCATTTTAAAAAATTAAAGACCATTCAGACAATAAAAATATGTGCTTTTCATCCACATTTAAAGACATGATCATTTTCAAATAGATCTACCCATGAGTAGATATCTATAGAGTCCTCCAAAGGAATTACTGACATTCAAAACCAATCGGGCCATAAGCCAAGTAAAATAAACAGAGGCCTACACAAATAGAAAGTGGGTTAGAAATGTTTCTGTGCCTTTTATAGAAGAGCAAAGGAGAACAAAGACCAAAAAGCTTTGAAAATATCTTCTAATTTGATGCATTGTGTGTATGTGTATTAGTAGGTTTTCTTATCCTGATATTTTAATTCAAATAATAGCCCTGAGTTTCAAGGATTCCCTATTCATGGACAAAGCCAACTCTTGCATATGGAAAGCCTAGTCTGTGAGTGAGTAACTTTCCCTTTAAGTTAAGATATTAATAGATCCTCAAGAGAGAGCAAAAGGAAATGCCCTGCCATAGAGGTGGGGCAGGGTGGGAGGGAATGGGGGTGGAGGGCTACTGGGTTAATTGGTGGTGGAGAATGGGCGCTGGTGGAGGGATGGGTACTTGATCATTGTATAACTAAAACCCAAACACGAAAGTTTGTAAATCTAAAAAAAATATTTCCAATCCTGTGAATAAATTTGTATTACCCAAAGGGAATAGAAGATATTAAGACATCCTTAGTGTCTTCGGGTACCTAAGCATGACAAAAATTTCAGGAGGAGCTATTTCCCCTACCCTTATCAAACAAACTAAACTAAACAAACTAAACTAATCAAACAAACTAAACCAAAGCAAACGAAATAATTTCCAGAACCGTAGTGAACCATTGCTCAATAATTGAAGTCATCAACAAAAACTCTTGTGTAGAAGCAGGACCCTTGAGATATTATACAATGAACAGGACTTCACTGAAATCACCCCAGACAGACAAAAACCAAGACCATTTTTGATCTCTTCCCAGTCTTAAAAGCCACCAAGGAAATGAATGCCCTAAAAAACAACTCCAGATACCTACTTTAGTGTTCAACTTCTCGGCATCATTTTAAAAATAATTAACATAATATCTTATCCCTGAAACCTTTCCAATTTTCTTTTGGTTTATTTGTTTTCATTTTTGTTATTAAGCCACATCCAGAAGTGCTCAGAAGGGCTAATCCAGCTTAGACCTCTGGGTTCACTCCTGGAGGTGCTTGGGAAACCCAGTGGTGTCAGGGATTGAACCTGTGTCTCTAGCATGAAGCATGCACTTCGTATGCATCCAGCATGCACTCAGACTGCTGAACCATCTCCCAAGCCCCTCCAGTTTTGTTCTGAAGGTAAAGACTGAGAATTATGCCCCAATGTAGTAGGACTCATTTCCAACTGTGGTTCCTGAAGTGGAGAACGAGTGAGTGCCTATATTATCAAATTGAGGTTTTGCTTGTATGCTATTCATCACTAAGTGCTTATTATGCTACTTGTGTGGGCGATCTGATGGGATTATAAGTAATACGGAGCCATATGATAACAGAGTGCTACTGATGCCAAGACCGATCTTCAGCCATTCACATTTCTCAAGAATTGGTAATTGGAGAGGTAGTACAGCAGGTAAGATGCTGCTTGCCTGGCACATGAGCAACCTGGGTTCTATCCTAGCATCCTATATGGTTCTCAGCATCATGAGGTGTGGCACAGAAGACTTGAAAAACAAACAAACAAACACGTTGGTAATGCCTCCAATTCTTTCTCTGAATGTGTTTAGCATTGTCAGCTCGGAAGATCTCTGTCAGTGGACTTCTGTGCCCGGGATGGGCAGGGGAGGGAGAGGGGAGGGGAGAATCCAATTTCCAATTTCAGTTCTTCTTTGGAATGTTTGAGAGTATTTTTTTTCTGTCAAATACAAGCTACTGAATTCTCCTGAACTTTGGTGGTGTTACATCGATAACTTGACTTTGTAAAATCTGCTCTTCATTTTCTGCAGTTTTCTGCCTATTTATAATATGTAACTGCCATTTTATTTTGTTTTGTTTTCTGCAGCTAGATGATGCCTGTTCATCTTTCCTGTCCCTTAATTCCCAGCTGCAGGTAATTTCTAATGGGGATATTTTGTAATGACAATGATGTGTGTGTGTGTGTGTGTGTGTGCAAAGTACCCCCCTTTTCTCCCTTTGGTCCTGTTACTAGTTTTTGGACTTACTAAAACATGTCAGTGCAATCATCATGAAGTAATTACACCACAGGCGGTAACAACCAGTGTCATCATGAGCCCATGTTGTGAAGTCCTCGGACTTTTCACTTTAAATACAGTAGACTTACAGACAGCACACACATGATTTTAGAAATTAAAATTTCCACTTTTCAAAGTCAAATTCTGTGTGAGATTGAAAATAATGTATCAGACAGGGAGAGAGCTCAAATGTGGGAGCAAGGCCCTGAATTTGATCCCTGGCACTCGATACTCCCTAACCCCAGCATAGCAGGGTGTGGTCCTGGAGGTCCCTGAAAGCTGCACAGATTGAGTGGCCAGGCACAACACACACACACACACACACACACCACAAACACACACATATACATACCACTGTAAGTGTTCCAAATTAAAAAAATGACAAAATAGAACCATGGAGATAATCCAAGATACTTGTCTTTTATATAGCCATTTGTCCATGACCCTAATATGATCTCTAAGCACTGCCAGGAATCATTCCTGAGCACAAAGCCAGGAATAGTCCCTGAGCACCCCTGAGCGTCACCCCAACCTTCACACCGCCATGCTGCCCCACCACCACCAAAAGAAATACAAAAGAATACAAATAATGTGTCTTTTGCTAAATTTTGAAGGCTAATATCCTGTCTTCCAGCTGAGATTGAAAATAGTCTCATGGAGTCAGACTTACAGATGCGAAAGTATCATTGTCACTGAAAAGACAACTTGTGAATCTGGCCTTAGATCTGATGCCAAATGTATTTGCCAAAACCATTCCCGGAATTAAGCTAGGGTCACACAATGATGAGGGGCTTCCTGCCAAAGTGAGGATTTGTGTCTCAGGGGAGAAACATACCATAACAGCTGTCCAGATGGCTAAGATCTGGCTAACAGCTAGACACAGAAGGGCTGAAAGGAGCATGCCCAATTCCCTCCTCCCATCATCCGCTGGTAACTCACCCCTGTCCTCCTAGAAAAGGGCAGGGACAAAAGGAGCACTAGTCTGACATGGAGCAGGGAGGAACGGGCGCGACCTCTCACACCATCCCCTCTGGATGATGCTCTGTGACCACAGCTCTGTCTTCAAGTGCAGGGAGGGCAGTTGATTAGCTTCAGTGTCTGGACTTTATTCATCATAATCATCTCATGAGAAGAAGGCTCAAGAGGGGCCCCTGGTTTGACCTTTCTCAATGCAGTGAACTGTGTGTGCCTGTGTCCCCCTGTAGGTTCTGACCAGGAGGCCATGGGTTTTACATGGGCTCGCCAGTATGCCATCCCAGAGAGCAGCAGCCTGGTGTGGTTATTCCTCCTGCTTCAACCCATCATCTGCCTGCAGAGGGTAGTTTCCTGAAGTTCAAGGCATTAGCTAGTTGTCTTTGTTTCTGTTTGATTGGCCACACCTGCCAATAGAACAGCTAATGATGATGAAATTGGACATGGCTCCTTATCTGTGGTAGACTGCTTAACTTAGTGTTCAGGGGCTGCTCCCTGCTCTGTGCTTGGGATCTCTCCCCACAGGGCAAAGGGAACTATGCAGCGCTGGGAATTAAACTTGAGTTTCCTGCGTGCAAAGAATTTACTCAGAACTTTGAGCTGCCTCCTGGCACCGAAAGGCATTAGATAGTAAAGCTAGACCGACATCATGAAAAATGACTTTGGGGGATAATATTAAAAATAGTTAAGGAGAGTTGATCACTCTTGGATAACTTTTCTTTCTGTAACACTAAGGGGGATAACCTTTAAAGCATTCATCTAAACATTATAAAAATGAAGCTGCTTTTTCTCTTTTTTTTCCCCGTGCCTGGGTTCAAACCCAGGGCCTCATACATGCTAGGCAAGCACTCTACCACTGAGTTGCATACATGGCCCTGGATATGAAAAATAGAAACATTTTATTTGATTTAGAGACTATGAACATTTTAAGAAGAGGTTGGTAAATTTACTATTGGATTCTTTTACATGGACCAAATTACTCTTTAAAAATTATCTTCACATTACCTGTTATTTTATTATTGATGTGAGTATTTGAATAGTGTTTCCAAACATTTGGGGCCAGAGAGACAGTACAAGGGGTTAGATGTTTGTGTTGCATGCAGAAAATTCCATCCGTGGCACTGCGTATGGTTTCCAGAGCACTGCTACAACCGGTTCCTAAGCACAGAGCCAGGAATGAGCTCTGAGCACCATGGGGTAGTGCCTAAAAAACAAACAACAACAGAACTCTGGAAGATCCAGTCATTTGCCTCACACACATCTCGCCAGGGTACAATCCCCAGCTCCCCATATGATCCCCCAAGCACCTCCAGGAGTGATCCCTGAGCACAGAGCCAGGAATAAGCCCAGAGCACTATTGGGTGTGTCCCAGAACTAAACAAGAAATGGAGTGATGCTGTCTCTGCTGATTGATTTATGGTCAAAGAAACTATAATTGAGAGAAATGAGGTAACCAGCCAAGATAACACAGTGAATGATGATAGAAATGGACATGGATCCTTATCTAGACTGCTTAAGTTAGTAGCCCAGGTTTATAACCACTAATTACATTGCTTCCCCTCCTCTGTTGTTCCACTTCATTACTTCCCATATGAATTTGTTCACTTGTCAATTGTTTATGGCACTTCCGTGCAAAATTCTGTGCAAAGGAGGTTTCGCCCCTACTTGTCCATTTGGGCCACTCCCCACCACACCCAGCAGGCTGTTAACCTTAAGCAGCTCTGCCCTATTTCTGTGCTCAGATGCTTTGTAAAACCTGATCCGGGGGTGTGCAGTCAGCAGCCTTCAAGGGTGGTTTTGTGGATTAGGTGTATACCCCACATGACTTTTCCCCCCCTCCCCGATTCCTACTGTTTGCAAGCAATGACAGCAATTTCAAATTAACCAATAATGAATAATATTTAGTTCACAGTTGGGCCCGTGGTTTCAGACTTTGCTACACACTGGGAAGAATAATCCCTTTGGGCACTTCCCTAGTTACACTTAGTCATAGGACTTTTTGGATTTATAGGACTCTCAGCAGGTATTGAGAACTGTAGATTGGGATCACAGGGAAAGCCTTAATCAATGCTTATATCCAAATGCTTGTATATCACACCACCACCACCCTCCCCCCCCTTTTTTTAACTGATTGGAAGAAATGTTTTACTTTCATTAAACAAATATTTGTCATGAGAGAAATCAAGAGAAGAGTTTCAGTTAGATACAGGAAAGATTCTGCACAGTTGGACTTGTGTGTTCCTAACATTTCTCTGGTTTTATCTTCTATGCAAATGTTGTTAAAGCAGAACCATGGCCTGTTTATTTTCTCATTTCCATTAGACTTCCAAAGCACTGGAGGAGTTTTGCCTCACAGTTCTGGGAACTCCACCCAGGCCCCAGGTAAGACTGAAATTGCGTTTGCTCAGTGATAACTTGCAATTCCTCCTGGAAAAAATTATACTCAATTTAGAAAGCATGTCAAAGAGGAGTTGGAAGAGATAAGTGGGTTTTGGATAAGAAACAAATACTTCCATTTTGTTCTTGCCTACAAATGTAAGGTCATAGTAACAAAGTTTGTAGTCATTGAATTGGAAAATCCTAAATCTTCTCAAATATGAGCTGTATGTTGTAGTTCTCATGAGAGAAACTTGGGATCATTTTGGTTCTCTTTTCCCTCCAGTCCTGTTACCCTTGGAGAAGAGATGAATCTTGTTAAGCTCTGAGGTTTCTGTTATCACTGTTAGGGAAGAATGCCTGGAGGGCCAGAGAGATAGTACAGCGGGTAGAGCATTTGCCGTGCACACGACTGACCTAAATTCGATTCCTGGCACCCCATAGGATCCCCAAGCACCACTAAGAATAATTCCTGAGTGCAGAGCCAGGAGTAATCCCTGAGCATTGCTGGGTGTGACCCAAAAAGCAAAAAAATAAAATAAAAATAAGTAAATAAAAAAGAATGTCTGGCAAGGAAATGATGCTGATAATGTCAAGTTTGAAAATCATATTCATACGGTGATGCCTGCATTTTTTATTCTTTGTTTCTTCTCAGAGATCTTTCTGTCTTGATGGGATGATAGGTGGACACTTGAAACACAGCAGCATGCACCACAGTTCATTTCATCTTCTGTGTCTTTTCTATCAGTGGCGTGATGTTAAAACGACATGGTGAAAGACAAGAGCCTCTGATTAGACGATTTCTTTTTATTAGCCATTCTTGTTTGACATATGATCATCAGTACATTCTCAAGTCACTATCTTTTATATGCAGTTATTTGATGAAACCTTGCTATTTTGATACCTTTGTGGGGTTTTTTTGGGGGGGGGGATCACACCTGGTAGTGCTCTTCCAGATTTGTGCTCTTGATTGCTTGCAGAGCTGCTCAGGGACCAGGAAGTGCCAGAGATCCAGCATACAAAGCATGTGCTCCAGCCCTTTGAGCCATCTCTCTGACCTGAAATGTTTGTATCTGTTTGTTATGGGGGGGGGGCACACCCATCAGTGCTCCGGGATTACTCTTGGCTCTGTGTTCAGGGGTCACTCGTGGTGAGGTTCAGGGAACCGTATGGGGTTCCGGATTTGGAATTTGGTCTGCCATATACTAGGCAAGTGCTCTACAGACTGACTGTACTATCACTTTGGCCCCCAGAAATCTTGATATTTTTAAAACGTGTTCTCTGAGTCTAAATAATCTGTTTACAACAGTACACTTTTCACTGTTTTCAATAGCCCCATTTCAAAATAAAGCCTTAATAATCTTTTCTATGATGAGAAATGACTGTAATAGTTATACACATGGCTTTACTTTGCAAAAGCAAATGAGAATAAGTAACAACCAAAATAATAATACAACACTTTAAGATGAAAAAACTTCTGTATCTTTTTTAATATGTTAGAGAGAGGTAGGGAAGGACATAGAAAAGTCCATAAAGAAATGTAAAACTAGGAAACAGAGATAGTGCAGGGACTGAAACACTTGTCTCATACACAGCTGACCCCAGTTCCATCTCCAGTACACAGCTGGGGTGACAAAGAGAAAACAAAAATAACTCATAATTTGGTTACAACATTGCAAACCTTTTGATTTGATTCCTTATAGACTTTCCTCTATGTATTCTATCATTTGATCTTATCATAATTTCCTGTTTTACTGCTGTTGAACATTTAGGAATTTTCCAGTTTTTCACTCTTTTGAATAATGCTATATAATATCTGTTTACACCTTTATTTACATATAGCGTGTACTCAATTTCCCAGTTAAGTTTAGATTAATACAATCTTAGGCGATTTTAGCGCTATCTCTCATGTGATGTGTCAGGTGATTTTAAAATTATATTATCTTATATTGAAATTTTTAATTCAAAATTACACAAAAAACAGCTTTATGGTATATGATATTTCTGAATCTTTTCAGGAAGAAACAGATGAAAAAGATAATACCAAAAGGGTAAGATGATTTCCATATATATGTACATCAAAAGTAATTAAAGTAGCCACAGATTGTCTGTAGTAAACATTACTACCTTTTTTTTTAACAGTTCTTATTTCATTACTCGAAGACACAGAAGTTGGGCAATTCAAACGTTGGGGTAAGTTTGTTAATAATCACTAGTATTTGTTCATAAATATATATGCATATATATTTAAAAACACTGTTCAAGCAGCTTATAGATAGACAAGCACAGCGGGTAGAGTGTTTGCTTTGCATGCGGCGGACCCGGGTTTGATTCCTCTTCCCTCTAAGAGAGCCTGGCAAGCTACCCGTGACGTGTTCGATATGCCAAACACAGTAACAACAAAGTCTCCAATGGAGACGTTACT
>JAOXYA010033161.1:0-12895 GCA_028565675.1 Sorex palustris
TTTGGGTCACACCCGGTGATGCTCAGGAGTTACTCCTGGCTCATGCACTCAGGAATTACTCCTGCCGGTGCTCGGGGGACCATATGGGATGCTGGGAATAGAACCTGGGTCGGCCATGTTGGCTGCGTGCAAGGCAAGCGCCCTACCCGCTGCGCTATTGCTCCAGCCCCAGAAGTTGGGGCTTTGTGCTTGGACACCATGCATGCTAGGCCTTTGAGCTATCTCTAGGCAGAGATAAAAAGCTATCTCTGCTTTTTAAAAATCAATCACCTAACATATATGGCTTTGATTAGGTAAAATGTGGATTCAAGTAGTATAAGGTGTACCTGTGAAAAGCTCCTCTTCCTTTTGTCTTCCTCCCCTGCAGATCCAGTTTTCTTCTTTGGAGAGAGTATTTTTTTCTGATATATATATGATTTTTCCACATACATAGCTTTGTACACTGTACTTTTGTTTGTTTGTTTGGGGGGGGTGGTACCTGCATATGGGCTCACTCCTGACTCTCTGTTCAAGGATTCCTCCCGTGATGCTCAGGGGACCATATATGGCACTGCAAATGGAACTAGTCAGTTGTGTAGGAAGAAGAAGGCTGGGCACAGCGTTGGGGACAAACAGGAAAAGGTTCAGGGATGGTGAGCATCCCAGGGTCCTAGAGGATGCCTGGGGCATGGACACGGAGAAAGCCAAGTCCTGGGTTCGAGTAAAGACTCTAATCATCCTCTCTTTCTGAATTTGTTATTTATATAAAATATTCACTGTTACTGTTGCCCTCTCAAGCAAATCGATGAACAACAAGAGGACTGATAATTTAAGCCCCCCCCCACCATCTTGATTAAGATGCAACTTTAAAAAATTTTAGATTCAGGTCTTATTAATTCTGGATCTCATTCTTATGTCTTCTGTGTTTACCATTTATTTCTAGTCTTTGTTTATTTCTGTATTTCAGCAATGACTATTTCTCTTTGTGCTGCATCTAAACTGATCTTGGGAACACCCTCTGAGGGTCTGCTTAATCTATTATCTTACTTTGTCTTTGGAATTGACAACTCAACCCTAAGCTATTATTTTGTGAATCAGTGGTTTCATTTCCTTTTGTGAGTTGATGGTGACATACTTGATGCCAATTTTGGTCTAGTTTATGATGCTTTTCCATTTGTCTGACCCATTCACTCTCTCCCTCCCTCTGGACACACTCACACTT
Source organism: Sorex palustris (assembly GCA_028565675.1). NCBI lineage: Eukaryota > Metazoa > Chordata > Mammalia > Eulipotyphla > Soricidae > Sorex > Sorex palustris. Next base: position 1,202 of record JAOXYA010033161.1, read on the forward strand.
GTTTCTTTCTGTCTTTGTACTTAGTCTTTTTATATAGATCCTGCCGTGATTCCAACCAGTGTTCACTCATCTTCATTAGGAGGAGTGTCTTGGCTTGACCATTCAGATGATATCTGGCAGGACATTCAAGGAAATTCTCTTCCCTGGCAAGACATCAGGAAGTTCTATCTGAGGGTTCCATGTCCCAGTGAACTCCTGGCACCACAGAGATCCGCAGATGCACCGTGCTGGCTGCTACAGTGCTTCAGTTCTTCCTCCCATGGATGAAAGGGCAAACCATGATTTATTCATTAGCTCAACCTGCCACATTTCTGGGGGAGAGAGGAAAGACTCAACTATTTCTTCATTCTGTCACATCAACTCCAGAAAGGAGCAACTACATTTTTATTGACGATAGATGAAAGAGCAACTCTGAGGCAAAATGAGTCACCTCTTTTATTTATTCTTTGTGTCATTTTGGGCAAGTTATTAAACCTCTCTGCTCTTTTATTTTGTTATTTGTTAAATAAAGATCATTATGTTTAAGTGTAACCTGGCTTTTTTCTGCTATGGAGGACAGTGACAGATGGATAAAGAGATGAACTAACTTCATTATACAAATGTTAGTTGACATTATTAAAATATTAATATGGGAGCTTGTGAAGTGGGGTGGACTATACCTGGCAGTGCTCAAGAACGACTCCTGGCTCTATGCTCAGAGATCATCACTTGGGAGACAAAAGTGGTGCTGGGAGTGGAGTTGGGTTGGTTGCATGCAAGGTAAGCACTTTCACCTCTAGTATTTTTCTGAACCATAATATAATTGTTTTTTTTTCTTTTTGGGTCACACCTGGCGATGCACAGGGGTTACTCCTGGCTCTGCACTCAGGAGTTACTCCTGGCGGTGCTCAGGGGACTATATGGGATGGTGGGAATCGAACTCAGGTTGGTCGCGTGCAAGGCAAAACGCCCTACCCGCTGTGCTATCTCTCCAGCCCCAATATCATTGTTTTTTTTTTTTTTAAAGGGAACATCATCAACTCCTAAAGCCATTTTAGTGCTGGTTTAAATTTGTGCAAAGTTCAGAACAAAGGAGGTTCTTGAAAACATTTCCCTCACTCTGAAACTTCCTCTGATTTCCAAGGGTTCATCTGATTTTAAATACATCTGTCTTTCCAAAAGGTCATCTTTATTTTGAAAGAGTCCCAAATAAATCCCTTGCAATTTTTATTGTTCACTTTTATCACCCTTCTATTCTTGTTACTAGAGCTTTTAAAAAAGAGCCTGTCATTATTTGTAGAAAACATTCAAGGCTCAAAATAATTGTCTTGAAATTCATCAACATCCACAAAGTTAGCCTGCAGTAGTACTCTATAAATCTGGGAAAGGCTGCTTTGTTCTCCCTGTGAACTGACCTTCCCACAGGGACCCAGTATGGACTGGCATTGCCACAGGTATCGAATATGAAGAATCAGACTCATTCAGCTCTACTATTTTTTTTCATTTTTGGGTCACACCCAGCAATGCACAGGAGTTACTACTGGTTCATACATTCAGGAATCACTCCTGGCAGTGGTTGGGGGACCATATGGGATGCTGGAAATCGAACCTGGGTTGGCCGTGTGCAAGGCAAATGCCCTACCTGCTGTGCTATTGCTCCAGCCCCTCTACTGAGTATTTTTGCCCAAGCAAAGAAAGACAAGTTTCCTACAGCTCCAAAAAACTTTTATACTAGAAAAGTTGCTCTCTTATTTTGGAAAAACAACATATATTGACCAAAGCTATTAGCTGGCTATCATTTTTTTAAGAAAAAAATATAATTACGTATATGCTTCTCTGGCCCATCTATTTCATCTCTAGAGCAAACAAAAAATATCTCTTAGTGTTTGCATAGTGCTTACTAGAAGTTATCCTCTAGTAATCTCATTAACATTATAAAAGGTATATATTTCAATATTTCTTCAACAGTTACTAATGAATATTTAAGAATGCTAATTATGTTCCTGGTGCCATGATAGGTGAATGGGGATGTAATAGTAACACCAGTAACAGAGTTTAACATTTATTTTGAACTCAGGGTGTGCTGGGCCTTGTATTAAGCACATATTATTGCGTCAAATCCTCAAACATCCTGGTGCATTAACTTTTGTTGTTGTAATAAAAAACCTCAATATCTCCGTGGATTACGACAAATATTGATTTCCGACTCATATTACAGTAGGCCCGAGGGTCAGCCACAGCTCTGCTGGCTTGTTCCAGGTTCTGTTTGTTTCTCATTCTGAAAATCAGATTGCATCCATTCTCTGGGCACCAGGAATGCTGATGGAAATTTGTAATGCTTCTGAAACCGCCTGTTCAATCATTCAACGTTCTATTCATTCTTGTTCCTTTGACAAACATAATGCCCAACCCAGAGCCAAGAGGGTGAGCAAGCAGATTTCATTTACCAAGAAGTAGACAGTGGCAGGAAGAAAACAAATAACTGTTAACAGAATATGTGATGATCTCCCATTTGGCCTCCTACTCATAAGATTCTTCCACTTTTCTCTGCATTACTCCAAACTGTCAGGTACTAGGCCCAGAACAGAATATTGCACTATACATCATGTCTGCTTGCTGTTTTTTTTTAACTTTATTTGGTGCCAGGAATCAAACCCAGGGCCTTACACATAAACTCTACTACTGAGTTACATCCCAGCCTCATTAATTTTTTTAAATTTCTTTTTAAAATTTTACTAAGACACTGCACTTACAGAGTTATTCATAATCAAATTGTTTTTGGGATACAATGTTCCCAAACCAATCCCACCACCAATTTCCCTTTACATCCACTCCCTAGGCTGTCCCCCACTTCCTAGTATGCCCCCTTGGCAGACCTACAACAAATTTATTTCATATGACTTGCTCCAACAAAACTTAAAAGACAAATGGAATTATCAGAAAAAAGAAATCAAAAAAAGTGAATTTGTGATGATTGACTGCTCTAATATTTTGACCTTGATCACTTGATCATTTGACATCCCGTTACTCATCGATTTGCTTGAGGGGGCACCAGTAACATCTCCATTCATCCCAGCCATGTGCTAGTGTAGCTCAATGGTGTCTGCTCACTCCAGGAACACAAAGAGCCTCAAACCGTTCGTTCAGGGTCTTGACAAAGAAGTCTGACCATTGCGTTGGTGGGCAGCCATGCATTCTTTTGACATCCTGTGGAATCCAGTTGGTAATGGCTCTAGTCCAGTGGTCATCTTCAAATCGCATTACTTGTCTGGCCCATCTGATTTTCGGCACCTTGGCAAACAGCATCCCTGATTCTCAATCGTCAACGGAGGTCGGAACTCTGGATTCCTTCTCTCACTTGATTTTAAAAAAATATTTTAATTGAAAAAAAACTCAAATCAAGCATAGCTCTTTTGATTCCTCTTTGAGAGACCTGAATAGGGTTCTCATCCTATTTTTGTAGGGTCCAGGTCTCTGAGGCGTATGTTAGTGCAGGAAGAATGGTGGAGTTGAAGAGATGTGCCCAGAGCTGGAGGTTCTTCCTCATCTTAGCTATTTCTTTGATGCTCTTGAAGGCACTCCATGCTGCTCTCTTCCTCCTGCGCAGCTCAGGTACCAGGTCTTTTGTCATGTTGAGTTCTCGACTTAGGTACACATAATTGCTGCATTCAGGGATGCTCATTCTGTTGAGAGCAAATGGGATGTCAGAACTAGTCTGTTTTTCATGAACATTGTGTTTGTGAGATTTAGCTGCAGTTTGACCTTTCCATACTCACGGTCCAAGTCAGCCAGCATTTGTGATGCTTGGCTAATGATTGGTGTTATTAGAATGATGTCATCAGCAAAGCGGAGGTGGTATAGTTGCTGACCGTCAATCTTCACTCCTATTTCTTCCCATTCCAGTCATTGCATAATGTTCTCGAGGGTGGCACTGAAGAGTTTTGGTGAAGTGGTATCAATCTGCCTCTCTTTATGTCAATGATCACTTCCTTGTAGAATGCTGAGATCCTGTTGGTGAATTTGTAAAACAGCTCGCGGAGGATGCTGATGTACTGAGTTTGAATGCCCTGTTTGGCTAGGGCTTCGATGACCACTTCAGTCTCAGCAGAATCAAAAGTCTTCTTTAATTTGATGAATGTTAGACAGAGTGGCATCTTGAACTCTCGAGAAATCTCAATGAGCTTGGTCACCATGTGGATATGGTCTATCATGCTGAATCCTTTTTGGAACCCGGCTTTCTCAAATTGTTGTCCTTCGTCTAGTGTTCTGCCTATTCTATTCAGGATAACTAGAGTGAACAGCTTGTAGACGATGGACAACAGGCAGATCAGGCGATAGTTGTCAATGCCAAGGATTGGCATTGACTCCCTTTTTGTACAGCAGAACGGTCCTGCTGGTTTTCCATTGGGACAGAACTTTGCATTCAGACCTGAGATTTTGACCTATATAAATAAAAAAATAAAATATTTAATACAATATAATTTATGGTCTATTATTTTTTTACATACAAAAGTTTTAATTCTGGCATCAAAGACATCACTGTATCACTATATCACTGTCATCCCATTTTTTATCTATTTGCTCAAGCAGGCACCAATAACGTCTGCATTGGTACTAACCCTGAAATTTTAGCAGCCTCTCCTTACTTGTCCTTCCCAACAGTGCCACATTGAAGGCTCTTTCAGGGTCAGGGGAATGAGACACATCATTGTTACTGTTTTTGGCATATCGAATATGCCACGGGAGCTTGCCAGGCTCTGCCTTGAGTGCAGGATATCCTCAGTAGCTTGCCAGGTTTTCCGAGAATGAGAACTAGACTATAAGAGGTCTAGAAGCATAAGCAGCCGGGCATTTCCGGGAGCTTTGTTTTATAGTCTCTGGATCTTGGTCGTTGATGGGATTTCATGGCTCAGTGAGCAGTTTGTGGGTGTAACTGCCTAGTTACTGGAAGATGGGGGATCTGGGTGGAGGAGGCCCAGTCCTGATCCGAGCAGGCTTGGAGATCTCAGCCCCGGGACCTGCACACCTGGGTTCCTCTGCCAGTTCCTTCATGCGTGAGGCTTGTCTGAGTGTTTGGAGAGTGGCCTTGAGCATGGCTATGACTGGGTACCGGAGGTCATGTTTTTGTATAATATCTATATTTTGTATATGTAAACAATTCCACGTCATAGAAGGTAAAAGCTATACATAAACACATTTCTCTTTCATCCTGATATTCTCCACTTGCAGCCTCTTGTACCACTCAATAGTAGTCAATTTTTATATAATTATTTTTTATTATTTTTACAGCATTTTTTTCTTTTTTTAAATCACATCTGATGGTGCTCCGGTCTAAACTCAGACTCTGTGCTTAGAGATCATTGTTATTGGGGTTTGGAGGGCCATATATGGTGCCGGGGATTAAACTCAGGTCAATCATGTGCAAGACAAGAATCTTACACACTTGCTAAACTGTCTCTCTAGCTTCTTCTTACAGTATTTCTTTGTACAAATATAACCAAATATGTTCTCATAGCCTAAGATACATTTACTTTTTTTCCACAGGTATCATACTAGTCATATTTTTTGGGGGGGATCTCACATTGTCATTTAAAAGTATCTTCTGTAAAATGCACCATATCAATATGCTAGTGAATATATTGATTAGTGAATAATGAGAAACATTAATTTTATGGCCACCTAGTTCTCTGTCATAGGAGGTGCCATAGTTTATTCAACAAAGGACTGGAACTTGATAGGTCATACTTTATTCTATGTGTCTCCTATTGGTAGACATTTGATATGTTTTATGTGCTTGGGGTTTTATTTTTTTTTTGAGTTGTTCAGGATGCCTGGGGTATTCTTAGCAATTGTTGATCTACCTGACTGGTAGTTCAAAGCCAGGGCCCAATGGTGTGGTGCTGCTCATCCTTTGGTGTCAAGGATTACGTGAGCTACATTGGTAGTGCTGGTTTAGAGGGTTCTCCATGGCGACATCTGGGAGAAAGCAGGGGTATCCATCTCTGCACCTGCTAATGCTTGGGGGACAATGTCATGCTGGGAATTTAACTAGAGTTGGACCATGGAAGGCATGTAATTTAATCCCTGTACTATCTCTCCAATCTGTTTCATGTATTTTTGTTTTTGAAAATTTATTTTTATTAAATTATTATGGTTTACAAAGTTGTTTATAATAGAGTTGCCTCAGGTATATGATGTTCTAACACCAATCCCAATACCAGTGTGCCCGTCCATCTACTAATGTCCCCAGGTTTTAACCTGTTCCCTTGGCAGGCATATAGTAAATTTATTTCATATTGCTTGTTCCAACAAAAGTTAAAAGAGTAGCAAATGGAATTATAAGAAAATACACCATTAATGTAAATTTGTTTTAATTGATAACTATGTTTAAAAAAACTTATATAAATAAATTCAAATAATGTCTATTCTCATATACATAAATAACTTTTCAACACTGCCATCTAAAATATGTTGTATTAAATTTTATTTTGTATTGGATCTTACTATGGCAATTTTCATGCCCTTCCTGTCATAAATGTAACATTTTAATAAAAAAATTCTGTACTAATATATTTTAGAGTTTACACAAAATAGATTGGACCAAGAATGTAAAATTCAGTAAAAGTGAAGAGAACCAAGAAAATTTAAAGAGGAAATTCTGAATAGGACTATAAAAGTGTTTTGTCCTAAGAAAGGGAATATTGGTTTTATATGAGAAAATTTGATATTAATATTATAGGTATACCTAAGAATCTGCATCAGTAAGTAAAAGATCACAATAAAATACCTGTGGATATAAAAAATGACCAGGCATAGAATATTCAATATAAATGAGATGTTAGTTTATTATTGTAAATGTATACACTCCCTTAGCAAGCTAGGAGTTAACACACTTTTTTAAAAAAATGTATTTTTTATTTTATTAAATCACCATGAGATACAGTTACAAGCTTTCATGTTTGAATTACAATCATACAATGATCAAACACTCACCCCTCCACCAGTGCACATTCCCCACCACCAATCTCCCCAGTATACCCCCCCAGTATACCACCCTCCCCCTGCCTCCATGGCAGATAATCTCCCCCCTACTCTCTCTCTCTGAGCCCGCACGGCAGAGCCTGGCAAACTACCTGTGACGTATTGGATAAGCCAATCACAGCAACAAGTCTTACAATGTTACTGGTCCTGCTCGAGCAAATCAATGAACAACGGGAGGATAGTAATACAGTGTTACTCTCTCTCTACTTTTGGAATTTATAGTTTGCAATACAAATACCAAGAGATTATCATGTTTGGTCCTTTATCTACTTTAAGCACATATCTCCCATCCCAATTGATGCTTCCAACCATCATTGACCATTAGTGATTCCTTCTCTATTCCAGCTGCCTGATGGCATGAGGCAGGCTTCCAACTATGAAGTTCCTCTTCCTGATCCTTAACACACCTTTTTAAATCTAGTAAGTAGAGGGCGAGTATGAGCACCATGAGGGCGTGCGATACTCAATGCCATATGCTAGGAAGTTTGTACCATCCACTACTTTAATGCTTCTTAAAAGCTGGACTCAAGGCTATGAGTTCCCTAAACTGTTGTCTCTCTATGAAGCTCTGTATCATTCCTTCAAATATGAATGGTAATCTAGCCGGGTAGAGTATTCTTGGTGAGGTGTCCATTTTGCTGAGTTTTTGTATTACACCCCTCCATTCTTTTCTGGCTAGTAGGGTCTCACTTGGTACATCTGCTGTAAAACTTAGGAGCTTTCTTTCTTCCTTTTTTTTAATTAATTAATTTATTGAATCACCGTGAGAAAAGTTAAAAAGCTTTCAGGTTTAAGTCTCGGTCATACAATGATCAATCAAACACCCATCCCTTCACCAGTGCATATTTTCCACCACCAAGAACCCCAATATATCCCCCTCCCACCTCTCCCAATGCCTGTGAGGCAGATGATTTCCTCTTAACTCTCTCTCTACTTTGATTACATTCATTTTTTCAACAAAAGATGCACCATTATTATTTGGAATTTTCCCCCCCGACAATCAGACCTGCTGAAAAGGCATTGTGAAATAATTTGTTTTCTATTGTTATTGTTATGAAGACCATGTGATGTTGTGAAGCTGCCATAGTGGCCACGCGATTTTGGATTTCTGATATTTTACTAATTAAGTCTGGAGGGATTTCTGCCAAAAGCCACATAGTTACGAGATTGCTTTGTGTATGCCATGGCTGTGCCGGAGAGCCACTCATGGGAGGCAACTCTTGGCCTCAGCAGGACGGGAAGGATGTGCCGATTCCGACCCCCAGCGCATGAGGCAGCAGTTGCCGCGTCACCAACGGCTCATACCTGGCTGTCCAATAAGCTCTGAGGCGGTGGCCACCTTGCTGCGGGTGGGGCAGGGTGGGTGAGGCGGAAGAGACAGACACCCTTTTCAGGAGCTTTCTTTTGAATGGAAGTTGCTTTTTAAAAAATCTTGTGGCTCTCCATATTCTCTCTCTCTTTCTCTCTCTCTCTCTCTCTCTCTCTCTCTCTCTCTCTCTCTCAGAATGACCACAATGTGTCTTAAAGTTTTCCTAGTTGAATCTATTTTTGCTGGGACCTCTTGAACCTCTTGCATTTGGCCATCTATATTCTAAAACTTTGGGAAATTCTTAACTGTGATTTCTTTAACTACTGGTGCTTCATTAAATTCATTTTCCTGGTCCTCAAAGACCTCAGTGTTTCTTATACTGTTCCTCTTGAGCTCCCCCCATAGCCCCATAGTGTGCTAGTCATTTCTTTTCAGACTTTTTTTTTTCTATCATCTGTTGCTTTCAAGAGGTTTCCTTCATTTTATCTTGAAACTTCTCAATCTTTCCTTCAACTGTTGTTATTCTGCATCTGAGGGTTTCTAATGATCTTTTTTAAATATCACCGACCATCCTATTCATTTCTGCCACTTTCTAATTGTAGTTTTCTTGTTTCAGCTCTCATACGTTCTTGTGATTTGCTGGCTATCTGTACCATTGTTCCTTTGAGCTCACCAAAAATCCTCACCATGGTGTCACTAAAATAATTTTCTGAGGACCTAGAGAGCTGTTTGATGTTGTTTGTGCTATGCGTGTTTTTGGCCTCACTTGTTGACTGTGATAGGTTTCTCTGTTTATCCCCATTAGTGTTCTAGTGTTCCTGTTGTGCTGGAGTGAGTATTTGCAGTTAGACACCCTGGAAGACTGAAGAATTAGGCTCTTTCGCCTCTCTGCCTATCTTCATTAAAGGACAGGAAGTACAACTGCGAGCAGTCTGTAATTTGCTAAGTCATATACATAGTTGCATGCTTCAGGAACCATGGTGTAGGTCCTTTAATTTGGCAGACTGGTTGTGGAGGCTGCTGCAACCTAGCGAGAAGGAAGGGGTTCTGCCTCCCACTCCGAGGTAGGGCCAGTCAGAGATTGATCTCACCTGGAAGGGTGGAGCAGCAGGTAGAAGTTCAGGAGCTATGATGTGTGCTCGTTAATATCTGCTTCACGTTTTTTTTTTTTGGTCCCCACCCAGCAATGCTCAGGGGTTAAGTCGTGGCTGTGCACTCAGGAATTACTCCTGGCGGTGTTTGGGGGACCATGTGGGATACCAGGGATCGAACCCGGGTTGGCCACATGCAAGGCAAACACCCTACCCGCTGTACTATCACTCCGGGCCTTTTGCTTCATGTTTTTGCACTAATACATAATATGCCTCAATGACAACTTTGTGAATAAATTATTTCCTATTTGTGCATTTATGTTCTTAGATTTCTAGAAGTGTTTTCTTTGTTCAAATAGTAAATATAGCTATGATCTGGATCCTCCTCTAAAAGAGTTATAGTTCTAATAGCAATGTCTGATGTCTTTTTTTCCCCTCTGCTTCATCACTGATAGATTATCTTGTGAACATATTTTATTTTTGGCAGTTTGACTGGGTGAAGTGAAACAAAACTGCACTTAGGGGGAAAATAGGTGCCTTCTCAGTAGTGCTCAAGGGCCTGGGAGCTATTTTCACCGGGGCCCTGAGATGCAAGTCCTGACTTTCGGGTGCTTGGGCCAGAGATGCTGCAGCCACCAAGCTCTCTAGTAGCTTCTCAATTTTTTTTTTTTTGCTTTTTGGGTCACACCCAGCGATGCACAGGGGTTACTCCTGGCTCTGCACTCAGGAATTACCCCTGGTGGTGCTCAGGGGACCATATGGGATGCTGGGAATCGAACCCAAGTCGGCCGTGTGCAAGGCAAACGCCCTACCCGCTGTGCTATCTCTCCAGCCCCAGAGGAGTTTAATTTTAAGGATAGAGACATGTAGTGCGAAAGATTGATAAAGATAACAACAAGACAACTAACGCTAATGTTTATTGGCCATTATGGGATGCTATGCATAGCCTAGCTACTACTCACAAAAGTTGTTTACTCCTTTTCACAGATAAGGACATTGTTGTTTTGGGGCTACACCCAGCAATGCTTAGGGTTTACTCCTAGCTCTGAGATCAAGGATCACTCCTGGTAGGCTTGGGGGATCATATGGGGTACCAGGTTTCAACTTGGGGTCAGCTGTGTCCAGGGCAAGAGCCTTATCCAGGTACTATCACTCCAGCCCCACAGACAAGGACAGTGAGCTTAGAAAGGCTCAAAAAGTTGTTCAAGTTCACCGACCTGTAGTGACAGATTTGGGAGGTGAACACACTTGTGTCTGCTGAGATTTGAGACCCTATACTCTTCACGTGATTGAATTTTTGTACATGATTGGGGTGAAGAAATACTCATGATTGGGATACATTTCTTGACTATTTTCTCTAGTTTTGGTCTCATCGGGTATCTCCCTCATTTTTTTCCTGTAATAATTAAGACACCAGTAAACAAAGTGATGGTACTGTCTCACTCTGCAGGAATTCTTCCAACTCAAATGAGGAAAAGTTATGAACACCAGTTGGGCTTGGCCTTCTCCTAGGAAATTCCTCTTCCCCAAAGGAAGTGGCTTGGAGGTATACTAAGTTCTGCTGCTAAATACTCACATTGATAATGCTTCTTAAATGAGAATTTTTTTTTTTTTTTTGGTTTTTGGGTCACATTCAGAGATACACAGGGATTACTCCTGACTTTACACTCAGGAGTTACTCCTGCCGATGCTCAGGGGACCATTTGGGATGCTGAGAATCAAATCCGGGTCAGCCCCACCCACTGTACTATAACTCCAGCCCTTTAAATGGAAAACTTTTAAGGCTCTCAATGGGTGAAAGCTCCTTCTTGGGCTGGGACCTGTTTAAAGATGCTTAATTAGATGGCTTGAATGATAGTACAGCAGGTAGGGTGCCTGCCTTGCATACAGTGGACCCAGGATTGATCCCTGGCACCCCATACGGTCTCTTGAGCCCTCCAGGAGTGATTCCTAAGTTCAGAGCCAGGAGTAAGCCTTGAGCACCACCACTGTGGCCTCAAAATTAAAAAAATTAAAATATGTTTAGTTATAGGATCAGAGGATAGTGCAGGGGTTAGGGTGCCTGCCCTCTATCCCTAAGACTCTGGCCACCACAGAGAGTTCCCTTGAGCCCATCTGGGGGGGGGGGAGTCACTTTTTGAATCCAGAACCAAAATCACCCCCAAAGAAAGATATTTATTTGATTTTTTTTTTTGCTTTTTTGGGTCACACCCGGCAATGCACAGGGGTCACTCCTGGCTCTGCACTCAGGAGTTACTCCTGGCGGTGCTCAGG
>JAOXYA010033189.1:0-12895 GCA_028565675.1 Sorex palustris
AAAAGAATCAAAGGCATTCTTTAAATCAATGAACATTAGACAGAGCGGCATCTTGAACTCCCAAGAAACCTCAATGAACTTGGTTATCATGTGGATATGGTCGATTGTGCTGAATCCTTTTTGGAAACTGACTTGCTCGCATGGTTGTCCTTCATCTAGTGTTCTGCCAATCCTATTCAGGATGGCTCGAGTGAAAAGCTTGTAGATGACAGACAATAGGAAGATTGGGCGATAGTTGCCTATGTCGTGGATGTCTCCCTTCTTGTATAATAGTACAGTCCTGCTGGTTTTTCATTGGGACGCAACCTTGCATTCAGACAGGTAGTGTGTGAAGAGCTGTACCAGTGTATTGATGAGTACTGATGGTAGGTTTTTCAGGTGTTCAGGTCTGACCTTGTCTGAGCCAGGTGCTTTTTGTTTCTTTACTGATGAGATGGTGTGTCGGATTTCGGAAGGGAGAAGGTTGGGAACCACATATCCATCCTGCAGAATTTGGTATTTGGGCAAGTGGACGTAGCTACTAAAGTGATCTGAGTAGAAGTCATGAATAATCTTCTCCACTGCCCTTCTGGAAGATATGATAGATCCATCAGGACGTTCGAGGGCAGTCATCTTGGTCTTGGAATTGGTGAAGGACAGGCCTTTTTTCAACGGCCAGGGTCTGAGACTAATCACACCAAGCTCCTGGAAGAGAACAAAGCAGAGTGTCCTACCCCCGTGCCTGACTGTCCTAACCAGGGCCTGGCAGCTGAAGACCTCCAAGAACCAGCCAAAGAACTACAACAAAAACAAATAAATGAAGTCAGAGGTGAAAAGGGAAAAATTATACTAGATGCCTCAGAAATTAACTAGAGATTTCCAAAGTTTCCAAAACTGAATCAGGAGAAACTAGAAAACCTGAGCAGGGCAATATTGTAGCATGAACATTGAAACAGAATTTAAAACCTCCCCAAGAATAAAATCCTCCATCCAGATGGATTCATTTGTAAGTTTTATTAAATCTTTAGAAAAAGACTGATTACCTGCACTCCTTAAACTCTTCAAAAAATCATAGTTATACAAATCCATTCTCATAGCTTCTAAAATGTCAGTAGTATGTTGATATCCAAAGAAAACAAAGATATCATTAAAAAAAACTCTAGACTAATTTCACGAATAAATGTCCCTGAGGAAATCCTCAACAAAATCTCAATAAACTGCATCCATCAACATATGAAAGAAATAAAAAATGATAAAATAGAATTGATAATAGGATGAATGATGCAAGGATCGTTCAACATAAATGAAATTAATGTAATACAGCATATAAAAATTAAATGAAAATGAAAAAGAAAAATTTATATTAATAGATGCAGAGAAAATTTTTAACGAAATCCAACACCTGTTCATGATATAAACTTCCTCACTATAGTACTGCTCATCTTTAAAAGCGTACTGCCACTCTATAGTCAAAATTTAAAAATAAAACTTTTTCCTCTAAAATGAGGCACGAGGCAAGAATTTTCACTCTCTTTACTTTTTTCCCCAAGGAAAGAGTGGGAATTCTAGATGCATCAATTAGGCAAGAAAAATAAATCAAATGAATCTATATTTTTTTCAAAATGACCATAATATCAAAAATATTATATAAATTCAGTAAAATCTCCACCCAAATCCTGGTGATAATTTTAAGGATTTGAAGTAGCACTGCACTGCACTGTCCTCCCGTTGTTCATCAATTTGCTCAAGCAGGCCCAGTTACGTCTCCATTGTGAGACTTGTTACTGTGTTTGGCATATCGAATACATCATGGAGAGCTTTCCGGGCTTTGCTGTGCGGTTGAGATACTCTTGGTAGCTTGCTGGGCTCTTCGAGAGGGGTGAAGGAATCGAACTCAGGTTGGCTTGGCTAGCGGCATGCAAGGCAAACACCCTACCACTGTGCTATCGCTCCAGTTGCTGATAAAATGTGCCTGGATGATAAAGCACCATAAATATACAGTCATTCAGAGAAATAAGAAACTGAATAATGCCATGATTCCCTATTTGTAGCTATACTAAAGCAACAATAATCAAAACATCCTGGTACTGGACTAAGGATACACTGCTGAGCCAATAGAATTGAGACCCCAATGATATATCATTGGACATGTGGACAGCTACTTATGACAAAAGTGCCAGGTCCATTAGGTGAAGAAAACCTCTTCAACAAATGATGCTGGGGAAATTGGAAAGGCATATGCAAAATAATAAAATTAAATTATGTTTATCATAATTTAAATAGAAGGCAATTAAAAGAGAATCAGGGCTGGAGAGATAGTAAGCAGGTAGATTGCTTATCAAGGTTTGATCCCAAGAATCGTATATGGTCCCCCAAATCTAATAAGAGTGATTCCAGAGTACAGACCTTGGAGCAAGTCCTGAGCTCTGCTAGGTGCGGTACAAAATAAGTAAATAAATAAATAAATAAATAAATAAATAAACAACATAAAATGAATCAGAGTAACTAGAGTTGAGAACAGTTTCTATGAAATTCATTTATAAAAAATCTAGGTATACTGCTCCAGGATTTGTAGCTCGATGATGTTTTAATGTTAAGATTCCATTAGAAAAAAATACAGAAACAGAAAATAAACAAATGGGAGTACAACAAATTTAAAAGTTTCTGTGTGGCAAAATAAATGTGAAGTAAAATTAAAGACACCAACTGAATGGGAGAAAAATTTTACACACACATCAGAAAAATATTTACCATCGAAGATAAACAAAATACTCGCAAAGATCAACATGGATAAATATAATAATCCCATAAATGTAGAAAGAGAAGATAAGCAGACATTTTTTTCTGAAAAAGACAGACAAATGTCTAGTAGATAAGTAGAAAGTATTTACCATTATTTACTATCAAGGAATTCCAAATTAAGAGGGTGATGAGCTATTACCGCAGACCAGTGAGAAAGGGTAGGAGCAACCTAAACGAGCATGGATATGATGAAAAAGGAATTTTTATGCAACCTACAGGGAATGTTGTCTAGTTCAGTCCTAATGAAAATTATGGAGATTCCTCAAAAAATTAGGAATAGGACTACCATAAAAATCAGTGATCCCCATTTTTGGTATATATCCCCAAGATACAAAAACGTTCATTTAAAATTATAAATGAATACCTTTTTTGTTGCAGCACTTACCACAATATCAAGAATATTAAAACAACCCACAGACGCATTGATAATAAAGCTTTAGCATGTATACACAAAGGAATATTATGCAGGCACAAGAAATTATGAAGTCATGAAATTCACTGCAGCTTGGATGCGGAGTATATTATGTTAAGTAAAGTATTTCAGAAGAGTAAGGACAAATAATGGATATTATCACCAATCTGTGGTATATTGAATAATATGTCTAAGTAATTGTAAGTAATACAAGTGGACAAAGCACCTCACTAGATTACAAAAATAAAAATGTGAAGGAAAACAAGAGAGAAGCAAGAAGGGAAGAACTGGCAGTAACACGGGGAAAGTCCAGGGCTTTCGGCTACACTGTGATGTAGAGATCAAGCATCTGAATTTATCCAAACTGACCCAATACTACTGAGAAAGTGAGACACACAAATTACAATAATTCAGTTTAAACATGTGCTTGTTTAGGAGGCAGCCTGGGTGACAGAAAGGGACATGGGGTCTTTGCGGGAGACATGGGGTCATTTTGCAATTATTTTCCAACTTCAGACTCCTTGGTAGGACATAGTAAACCACGGCTCATCCCTCTCCCTCCCAGAAGAGAATTGCTCTCTAGCTTCCAGCCGCGTACGACTACTGGAGATAAAGCTAGACCGAGGAGGGGCACCCAGCGTCCTCTACCTAGTCAGTGTTCAGCATCCCTTGCCATTCTCGTCTACAAAATTAAGACTTTCTTTGGAATACTATATCTAATAGTGAGTCTATATTGTATCCAGAAACACAGAATAGGACTTACAAATTATATACAAATATTAAAAATTATAATGAAGTTTTAGGTATTTATTGATGACCCTGAGGCACAAAAGGTTACTTGGGGGAAGGGAAGTGTGCTATTAAAAACTTGTATTCGAGTGAAAAAAACTGATTTTGTATAAGATGTAAAGAAAATTGGGAGAATGTTGGGGATTTATAAGAAATTAGCATAGGAAAATCATGCATCAAAACTCAGTGACTGATATTATAGGACAGACAGAAAGTTTTCGTATTTGTTATAGTAATATTTGTTTAGTAATTACTGTGGGCCACTTGCTTAATGCTTTATTATATGTAACATTTAAACCTTATTAATCTGAGATCATCATTGTCAAACCTACTAGTTTTTATGAAGAAATGGTTTCATCAAACATGCTGACTTTAAACAAATTATAGAAAAGGGCCGTTAGATAGTTTCAATCTCACAGCCTTTATCTTATCTGCCGATGAAAGCAAACCAAAATCTAAGCTCAAAGTGCTCATGTTTTATGAAATCAGAGTCTTTTGACAATCGATCTTAAACAGTCAACTAGGGTTTCCCAACCATGCGAGCTAAGGTAAGGCCCAATATTCATTAAATGTTACTCATACAAATTCTTAATTTTAAAATTATACCTGATTTTTTTTCATTTACAAGTGAGACTCGATTCTCAATCTCCAATTGCTCCAACACCCATGAGTGTCTGTTCATATATTATCTATATTTTGAAAACCTCCTGTGAATTCCAGATAGAGGATTAGATAATGGGAAGCACAAGTGGGAGGACACTGGAGACACTGGTGGTAGGACACTGGTGGAGGGATGGGTGTTGGAACATTGTATGACTGAAACCTGATCATGAGCAGCCTATAACTCTATCTCATGGTGATTCAATATTAGAAACAGAATGGAAAAAAGAATGGATGGGAGGAAGGACCAGAAGAATCTGTGGTGGAGGATGGCACAGCAGTTTTGGGCAGGTGCTAGTGATGGTGATCACTCACACACAGAGAGTGAAACAAAACCCTGAGACTCTGTGATATTATAGAATAATGATAAGATAATAAAATGAGAAAATTAAAGAATAGAAGAGTTGAGGTTTATTTCTGGCAACATAAAGGAAACTATTTTATGTTCCTAAGATTAGTGGATGTTTGATATGGGTGTACTTGTAGGGAGATATGTTTGAAATGATTGATGGAAGTGTTGTACCACATTTGATGAGGTTCAAAGTAGGAGGCAACCAACCTTATCAAAGTAGGAGGCAAGAGGGGAAAATATTATATTATTTGGTTCTGATTTGGGGCAGGGATTGGAGTTCATGATAGATACACCTGAAATACAGTGGTGGGAAGGGATAATGGTGGTGGGATGGGTGTTTGAATTTTAAATGTAATAAAATATTGTGAACTACTTTATGAAATAATAAAATTCAAATGCAAGGAAAAGATGAAGATATATATTATTCTTTTCTCAAAGAAAACATACACATGGACAATAGGTGTACAAACATTCTCTGTCTCACTTATCATCAGAGAAATGCCAATAAAAACAATAATGAGATATCATCACACAACAGTGAAACTGGCCCACATCACAAAGAACAAACAACCAGTGTAGGCATGGAGAGGGGAAATAAGGACCCTCATTTGTTTCTGGTAGAAATGTCTACTGGCCAGACTTTTTGTAAAAATAATATGAAAACTTCACAAAAAAAAAAACCCTGGGAATTGTTCATTCATGTGATCCAGCATTTCTACTTCTTGACATCTACCCTAAGAGCCTAAAATCTCTACTCTGAAAACACTTGTCCTCCTATGTTCATTGAAGCACTACTCATAATGGTCAAAATCTGGAAAAAACCCAAATGCACAAGTATAGATTAATGAATAAAAAGCTATGGTACATATACACAGTGAAATACAACTCAGCTTTTAGAAAAGATGAAATTATTTGATTCAATCATTGATCAATCTGCTCAGTGACATAAGTCAGAAGGAAAGAGTCAGACACAGAATGATCTCTCCCATATGTGTGATGTAAAGAAACAGAGTAGAAAAATAACAAATGTCCAAAGGCACCAAAAACCCAAAACTTGTTTCCGCAGCAAGTTTACCACCAGGGACATTGGGGTTGGAGATACTGAATTGATGGTTGACGGAAGGAAGGCAACACTCTGGTGGAGGGTGTGGTGCTGGTATTTATATGCACGAAATCCTAGTCTTAACAATTTTGTAAAACATGTACCTAAAGTAATTTTTTTTAATTTGGAGAAATGTGAAATAATTTGATACCATGTGCTTGGGATTATGATGAAAATGAATGAAATATTTTGTGTCCAAATTCCTGAAAGATGTTTCCATATTTTTCCACCCTCCCTCCCTTCCTACCTACCTTGCTCCTTCCTTCCTTCCACCTGATGTATGTGAAGTAGGGAGTCTATCTCTATACTATCTATAAAGTTCTTTCTGTCTTTGAATTTTCTAAATCATTTCACTCAATAAAAGTAAAATTAATTATTATATTTAAAAAAGTAAAGCTGAACCCTAAATAATGCTGATTTGGAAAATATTACCTACCCTTCTCAATGCCATATCCTTTGTGTGACTCATTAGCAGTACATGGGGGGCAGGACTAAGAAAATATAAAAGTATTCATGCATTCTTTCTAGCCCTAAGATGTCCTGCGGAGAATTGGTCTTGTATCTCATAAAAGCTGAAAGAATAATGAGAATTTTAAGTATATATGGAAGAATAAAAAGTAAAAAAGACATAGGAAGATTTCAGAAATATTAATTTTTATTATAAGATATAATTATATTGATATACATAACTATCTCTAAAATAATTTGGAAATAACTGGAACTACCAGGAAAAAAATGAACTTAGAATGAGTCAGAGATTGTATTATTATTTTCAAGGAAAATATATTTCTTTGACTCCATCCTTACAAATTCTACTTGACCTGTGATATTCACATGACTAAAGAAGAAACAAATCCATCCAGAGGAAATGATGAAGGATTACTTATCAAAGAAATACTAATCATTAAAAAAAGTTCCATTGTGGTTAAAAGTATAGAGACAGAGACAGAAGAGCAACTAAAAGAGTTCAAAGATGCCAGTAGCATTGATAAGACTACCCTTTATGTGGGAATAGACACTGAGCTGCATATCAAAATCAATGAAGTTCAAGGATTTCTGTGTCTTTGGCAAGTACAGCCCTTTGTTGAAATAAATAAACCTGGTCCTTTCAAACATTCCACTTAAATTAATCTTCTTTGTTTTGTTCCTTGTTAACCCCCAAATCTCTCTGTGATTATGTCCTTCCTGCCCTGAAACTCGGCCTTTTGAGTATTTACAAAATCAGGTGTCTCTACCTAGAACTAGGAGATTTGGCCTGGAATCATAAGTTCACTAATATATAAATATCTCTCTGCTAGAATTTTTGGGGAGACAGTTATCGACATTTCAAACTCCGAAAAGTGCTAGATTATGTAGAGACATGTTAAAACTTTGCCTTTTCTAACTCAGTTAAGGGACTGGACTCCTGCAAGTCTGTCGGGAACCACAGAGCTGCAGTTCTTGGGCTTAGCAGAAAAACTGCTATTCTTCACATAACAGGAGTAATTATACAGTTGAGAGTTTACTGCTAACAAGCACTTTTCACAGGCCCAGCACTGAACAAAGGCCTCTATGTACACCATTTTTTATATTTCTCATAACAATTATGGGACAAGGTTGTGTCACTGCTCCATTTTGCAAATCAATAAAAACCAGGACTCAGACAATATTCTAAGTCACACAGTATTGCCATGAGGAACTGAATCCACGAAGCTGCCTTTCTCACCCCCATGTGTTACTGACTCCCCTTCACCCTGAATCACTCCTAGTCTAAAAACATCTATGGTTACAGAATGTTCTTTGATGTCAGTGGGTTGTGGGTCAACCACACATCAGAAGTATCATCTATTCCCCAATAACTGATTGCAACTCCCCTTTAATTTGATGATATAAAACAAAATGAATCCATTTGATACCAAACCTAGAAGTGTGGCAAACTTCTTGCAGATGGCCATACTTTTTGCCTAATTGTTGTATCACACTATATTTCAATCAACAGTGTGCAAGTGTTCAAGTTTCTCCACATTATCTACAACATTTATTAGCTCTTGCCTCATTAAATACATCTTTTCATTCATTCTCATGTTTAATAGTTGAGCATGTATTCAGAGACTGAGTACCTTTAATACATCTTTCAGACGTCATCTTTAGATCTGCTGCTCCCATCAAGGATCCTATTCCAATTCTTATAAGGACAAGCCAATCTTATTTCCTTAATGTCATAGGAGTTTTCTCATCTTACTAGTCATGGCCCCAGTAAATCATATTAGAATCAATCTTCTTACTTGGTGTTTATCAGCATCAAGACAGGGCCTATTTATTCTTTTATATTGATGTTTTTTTATTTGTTTAATATTTATTTACTTAATTTTTTAACTCTTTATTTGTTTTATTTTCAATTGAATCTCTATGAGATAGTTACAAAGCTGTTCATGGTTGGGTTTCAGTCATACAATGTTCCAACACCCACCAGTTCACCACTGTACATTTCCCCTATTACATTTACTAGCCACTCAAGAGTTCTTTGGCAAGAACTTCATGGCCTTCCATGCTCCAGGAGAGCCTGTGTACAAGAAAGAACTAGGCTGGAAAGAAAGCAGAATTTTGAAGAGTACCATGCACGAAGATGTGGAGATGTGGAGTTTGCTTTCATCGTTCTGAACCTCTTGCTGCATCACAGCATATTAAGTTTATAATCTTATCCTTAGAAATAGCTTATGGGACAATATGCTTCAGGAAAGGAGGCAGCCAAAGAACATCACCATGACATTTTTCTGGTGTCTCCTTTTCTGTCTCTTATTTATTTAAAGCCATTTCTTACCACTAGTCCTTGGGAGCCGGCAGGGCACCTGACTATTTCAAAATTACACATGGCTCAAACCACCTGTAGCCAGTGTTGGTCTCCTTTCCACAGGGGGCTTCCCCATTTCCCTATAAAGCAACTGCGGGACCCAGCTTGCCCTATCCCGGGGCTCGTACAGCTGCAATGGGTTGTTTCTTGGCATGAAGCCTGGGCCTCCCTGATGTCTAACCAGTGTCCTCTCTACAGCCTTGTAGATTCTCTAATCTCACACTTGTTTTTTTATTTTTCCTGTGCATTTTCATCAGAGGAAAACCTTGAGATGACATTTGGACAGAAGAGAAAATAATGACCTCACGTCATGCCATATCTTGAGAGACAGACTGTCATTTCAGTGTGAAGATGTCTGTAGCATTTTTTACAGCCACACCAGGAAGTTGGGGTGCAGGGTATGCAAAATGGATGTGGAAGGGGAAGTTCTACTATTGTCTGTGACAGGTCTCCCATATCAGCTACAAATGGATTCCTAATCTGGCATGGCTCTGTGTAACTGCTAAATCATGAACGTATGAACACATGATTATTTCTTCAGTAATATAAAATTTAAATAATCTGTGACACAGTGGCTTAAATAAATAAATTTATGTCCATAAAGTGCTAGCATAGTGGTAGGCACAGAGGTCATGCACTATATATAATACGTGTACATATATTATATATATGGAACATATGTATGTATATTATTTCACTTTAATGTGGTTTCCAGAAACAAAATACAGAACATTTAATAATTGAAATCTAGAATATAATTTACTCATTATTTTTATCATAAAAATGAATCCCATATTACCTCCTTTTCTTTGTCTTTTTTGGTCACACTTAGTGATGTTCAGGGGTTAATCCTGCTCTGCACTCAGGAATTACTCCCAACAGTGCTCAGGGGACCATATGAGATGCCAGGGACTGAATCCTGGCTGGCTGCATGCAAGCTGAATGCTCTATCCACTGTACTATCACTACTATCACTCGGAACTTATCTCCGTTTTTAGAGGAAAAAAAGATATATGCTAGAAAGAGATCAGTGCTAGAGTTGAAATGTATCTTCCTAGTTCCTAACTAAGGAATCCACTTCTGTTATTAGACATGTGTACCCCTTTGCTCCTGATACATAAAAGGCAGCTTGCAGAGGGCCTATTGTACATAATGAGAAGTCCACAGGGTTACAAACAGTGCAGTGTTTTATTTAAACTCGAACTCATCTTTAATCTCTGATTCTGGCTGTGGATTTGATCTCTTGTCTAAACTGCTGTACTGAATATCTTTGAAAAAATTTAAAGAACTATTTTTGTTTGTATTAGAAGTTTTATTTTCCAATAAGTATTCAGTCATATTGAATATTTGATTCAATATATTTCCAATAATTGGTCGGATAGAAAAAGAATTATAATTACACAGTCATGAGTAAAACTGAAATTTTGTTTATTTGTTCGGGATGTTCATAACAGAGAATTGTGGAAGAAAACCACACACAATGTCATTGACATTTTTCCTCTGCTCTCTGGTATGTTTCTTGTTTGTTTTTGGACCACACCTGGAAGTGTTCAGGTGCTTAGGAATAATTACTGTCTCTCTATTCAGGGATCAATCCTAGCAGTGTTTAAAACCATATGTGGTACCAGGAATTGCCCACAGATCTGTACCTGTGTATTATCTCTCCATCCCCTGGTGATGTTACTGTGGAGTTTTGGTTTTGTACCAAAGGAAATCTCAAATTCTCTGTCTTGGTGGGTCACAAAGATAATTCATGCATCTACAGCCCATGCTTCATGACACTGTACTATTTATTTCATAGGAAAGGAAGAACTGCTTCTTGAGAAGAAAGTCAAAGCTATTTAAAGATTATGTTTAAGGGTCCCAGAGATAGCACAAGGGTTGAGGCACTTGCCTTGCTTGGGATGATCCTGGGGTTCAAACCTGGGCACCACAGAGACCATTGAGCACCACCAGGAATAATTTCCTGAGTGCCGAGCCGGGGATGACTATGAAAACTACCAAATGTGGTCAATTCTTAGCCCCCAAAATTATGTTAAGAGGGACTGGAGAGATAATACAATACACAGGGTACTTTCCCTTAATGTGGCTAACCCATGTTCAATTCCCAGTATTCCATATGGTCCCTGGATCCACAACAGAAGTTATGCAAGGAGAAAGCATTGAACATTGCTGGGTGTGCAAAGATTCCACATTATGTTTAAAAATTAAAAAGTTAAACTATGTTACTTTGTGTAAATGAAAAGTATCTATGTTTCAAGTATAGAATTATGCTTACCTGAGAGAGATTGCCCTTCTCCCCTTTTGATGAATGCATTGGTGGCTTTTTTAAAAATAAGCATTTATGATTTTATCTCCTATTTAGAATTTCTCTTATATGAATGGGATTGCCTATCAATTATCAGAAGCCCTACTCTTCATGGATAATATCTTAGAGTTGAACAATATTTATTTTTATTTTTAAATCATAATTTGAAAGTAGACTTACATGAGAATACATGTGCAATTCTTAATCAAATATCTCCTAGTTAAGAGTCAAATTTTTAATGTCATTTGAAATATTCTTATCATTAATAGATTTTTCTTTCAGGCCTAATTGGGGCTAGATTAGACCAGTGTATAACAGACATTCAGAAATGCAAAACAGAGATAGTGAAAAATGAAAGTGAGCAAATGAAGAAATATTTGAGGTCAGTGGATTAAATTGGCTGTTAAACACTTGCGCATCCTTCTTCTCAGGCAGCAGTGATAGAGAGACACAAGAACTCAAAGGGAATTTCTTCTGGAAATAAGGAAGAAATATGCAAATAAACTGGATTCATACATTGTCTGCCCTCAGGATCACGTGAAGAGCAACTTGTTTCAGTTTATTAAAACTGTGTTCTCACAGGAAAATAAAAACAATATAAAACCAGACATACTGTGTGTGTAATGCCCTGAAGTGTAATAGGTGATGGAAATTCTTATAATTATAACTGGTGCAGTCTTACTCAAAGCTAACTGTCCACATTGCTCAATTAAGTTGTAAAATAGGTGTTAAAAAGAACAGTAATACAAATAATTTTATTTCAACATATGCATGAGTACTAAAGAGTGACCTTGACTCTTCCTCACCAGCTTGGAGCAGAATGAAGAATTAAAGAATGTGATATATATATTATTATGTATATATTATTGTCATTATATCTTATACCTTAAATTTATAGAATTTTTATATCATTTTTATCTCAAAACTTAAAAAGTGAATTACACAGGCACTACAGCAATTGAAAATCCTTAGCTATTAAAACAGATTATTTATGTACTTCACCGTCATAAAAATCTTTAAGAAGAATTTGAGATGATGTGAAATTACTAGAGTATGAAGTGGCTCCCTGAATTCAAACTTTCATCTACTGTTTCCATATCCTTTCAATTTTATCATTTTTTCCCTCTATATACAATGTCTCTTCATTAATTTTATTCTTTTGTCTGTTTATGTTTTCTGCTCTCTACTTTGGAAGCTCTCTTATTTCTTACTACACATTCAAAATTTACAAATACTAATAGTAAATGAAAACAATAATCACTTGAACACTAGACAGCCTGTTACTCATCAATTTGCTCGAGCAGGTGCCAATAATGTCTCCATTCATCCCTGTCGCGTGCTAGTGTAGCCCAATGGCTCATTGTAGAAACACGAAGAACCTCAAACTGATCATTCAGGGTCTTGACAAAGAAATCTGACCATCTCATACATGGGCAGCCACGCAATCTTTTGACATCGCGTGGAATCTAGTTGGTAATGGCTCTAGTCCAGCGGTTGTCTCCAAATTGTATACGTGTCCAGCTCATCTGATTTTCGATGTCTTGGCAAACAAGACAGCATCCTGATTCTTGAAAGTCGATGGAAGTTGGAACTCCAGATTCTTTCTCTCATTTGAGTGAAGCGTGATACTCCAAGCATAGCTCTTTCGATTCCTCTTTGGG
>JAOXYA010033220.1:0-12894 GCA_028565675.1 Sorex palustris
AGACATTACTGGGCCCGCTCGAGCAAATCGATGATCAACGGGAGGGCCTTTACCTTTACCTTTACCTTTACCTTTACACACACACACACACACACACACACACACACACACACGGTTTGTGTGGGATATCAGGCTTGTGAGATATCAGTTGTTGATCTTTTCTGAAACTGAGTAGAAGGCGCACCATCCTGCTTGGCACATTGATGTTAGCACTGCGGTTTGTGTTCAGTAAACCATATTCAGGTGTGAGCCACCAGTGGTACATGCCAGCACCAATATGTGAGTGTTGCAACAATGCAATACAAACTGGTTATTTGATTTGACAGAAATGGTATTAGCACCTGTTGCTTTTCAGTGGGAGCCATAGAAAGTCTGTAGAAGAATCCAGCTGATTTGAAGTTAGAATCAACAGTCTCAAATACCAATTTTATATATAAGCATATGTAAAATTTTTACAAGGTGTAGTCTGTCTTCCACCAATGCCAGATTAAGGAACATAAAATAGGGCTAGGAGATAGAGATACTTGGCACTCATGGGCTCCTGAGCATCACTAGGTAGAACTCTGGAGGCTGCTGGTACCTCTGGGGTGGCTTGGGTAATCCCTGATACCACATGCCCCAAAACAATGACTTGGCTGGTTTTCCACTTGGAATTCTCGGTCTCCTAAATGTACTTGGGAACTCTCTCCACCACAAAAGAGAAACAAAACATGAATATTAAAGCCAAAAAATGCATTTTGCTTAGCAAAAAATTATGTTTCACTTAGCAGTAAATACTCAGGATTTAAATTTAATCAGAAATTGTTTCCTTTAGGAACTGGAATGATAGCACAGTGGGTTGGACATTTACCTTGCACGCAGTCAACCTGGGTTTGATCCCAGCATTCCATATGGTCTTCCTGGAGTGATCCCTGAGCACAGAGCCAGGAGTCATCCCTGAGCCCTGCCAGGTATGGGCCAAAAACAAAACAAAGAAAAAAAATAGTTCCTTTTAATATTTAGAACTATAACTTGCATTTTTGGAGGTGTGGGAGGGCAGGTTGGCAGAGTGGTAGGGAAGTAAACAGAAGCCATCTTGCAGCAAGTAAGAGGAACATTCCCCAGTAGCTGGCAGCAGTCTGCTAAAATCTGGCATCATATAGCCTGGTAGAGCATGGCGGGGAGGGGAAAGGTGCTGATAAAGCTTCATTTGGGAATCTCAACCTCTAGTGTTTAGAAATCTAGGCAACAAAAACCAACAAATGCAACTGACCTGTTAAACTGGAAAACTAAATTAGGAATACTAATATATAGTGGAGAAAATGAATCTCTCCAAGAAATCCTTTGTGAAAGAATATGCTATTTCTTTTACGTCTAGCTTTTACAGAGGGTCTAAGTCAAGATTTAGTAAAGTTATTTACTAACTTAGTATTTTTTTTCTGCCTCCTTTTCTTCATTTATTTATTTTGTGCGTGTGTGTGTTTTGGGTTTCCCAAGCAATGCCCAGAGGTTCTCAGCAAACTGGGCCAGGAGTTCATGAGGGCCTGAAAATGCAGTGGTGCCTGGGAGCTGCCAGGCTACCCTAGGCCATGCTTAGGAGAATTGGGATTGAATTGGGTTGAGCCGCATGGAAGGCATGTGGCTTCATTAATCCCTGTAGTATTTTCTCAGCCCTTTTCTTTGTAAAAGAACAAATGGGCTTGGGCTATGGCTTGGCAGTCAGCATGTGCCTCCCACTTCTCAGGCCCTGGATTCAGTCCCTGGAGTGCCTAAATTTAAAAACAAATATATAAATGCACAGAATGACACAGACAAGAACAGATGCTCACGACACAGAATTAGCTGTAATTTTGGAAAGCTCAAAAATAAAAGAGAAGATGTGGGAGGTGGCTTGTACACTTCACATGCGGAGGATTTGGGTTTGGTCCTAGTCACTGTGTGATCTCCTAAGCACTATCAAGAGTGACTCCCAGGTGCTGAGAGCACTGTGGAGGAGTCCTCATCCTCGAGGAGTTTCACCAGGTCGATGCACTCAGCTGTCACCAAAATAAGGAATGTGACAGATAAAATAAAAATCCCTGGTTTATTCCGACAAGCGTCCCATTCATTTCTCTCTTCCTTTTTCCTTGGCAAGGGACTCTGCAGATTCCCCAGCAGTGCTCAGGGAATCTGGGCGCACTCCCGGCAGTGGTTGGCTTGGTAGTGTTCGGCCTGATGGTGCCCAGGGCCAGTAAGGGCTTCAGATGGCAGTGCTGAGAAGTGGTAGCACATTGCTGGACTCCAACCCTTTGAACTCCTTGCTGGTCCCCACACTCTGTCTTTGAAGGAACAACCGCTGTCATGAATTTTGCATATACTCCACTTCATGCTTTTATATTTTCACGTGTGCCAGATTTATCCCAAAATATACATATGCAATAGAAAGTGTTTTTGTGTGCTGAACACTGTCCATATATATTCTACAACTGATAGCTTCACAGCATGTTTTTTTAATTTTTATTTTAATGAATCACCATGAGATGCAGTTACAGACTTACAAACTTTCATGATTGTGTTTCAGTCAAACAATGTTCGAATACCCATCCCTCCACCAGTGCCCATTCTCCACCACCAATGTTCCCAGTGTCCCTCCCCCAACGCCCACCCCTCACCTGGAAATTCTTTTCTCCAGTTTGCTGAAGTAAACTAGGGCTCCTGGGAGGAGTCCCAATCTGGGAGACAAGTGGGGCTCATCAATATAAATGTTCAAATGAGGGCGGAATTTACAGTCGGCAGTCTCCAGAGCTACGGTGAGCTTCACACACCCTCTGTCAGCCCCTGCACTGCCTACAGGAAGAAAGGGGAAGGGTCAGTGGTATTTGTCTGAACCACAAGGACCATTCTACTTCACACCTCACCCAGTAAGGTGAACTTACCAGACTTCATCTGGAGAGAGGCCGAAAGTGTCCGTGACAAAATCTCTGCTGAGAAAGACACCAAGGAATCGGTGCATCTGCAGGGTCAGAGAATTAGTAGCATGAAGACATTGGCAGATCACCTAGAACCTTTCCAACTCTGAAACCACAGGTCTTATCAAGAATTACGTGGTTGGGTGTAGGGGTGGCGGAAACATACACTGGTGAAGGGATGAGTTTTGGAATATTGTATGAGTGAAACTCAATCTTGAACAATTTTTTAACTGTGTATTTCACAGTGATTCAACTAAAAAAAGAAGCACTAAGGATTTACCCACAATACTACAGTGGGTAGGCTGCTTATCTAGCACACATTCCCACACATGGTTCATCAAGCATGGCCAGAAGTGATCCATAAGCACAGAGCCAGGAATAAGCCTTGAGCTTTATCAATCCAGATTCATAAACAAAGATATGATGAAATTATGTTCATTATAAGCCTGGGCGTGGCTCAAACCCTCAGCCACTCATCCTCCAAAAACCCAGACGCACACCAATAGAATTAAATTTCTATCTGAATATATATCTAAAACCTCAGTTCATTATTTGTAGCTTTCCATCTTGGAGGGGTCATGCCTTCTCCTTAGATTCCTGAAACAATATAGTTTTTATTTTTTATTTTAGTGGTGGTGTCAAAATAGACTCCAGGGCCTCATACAAGGTCAGTGCTCTACTACTTAACTATACCCCTGGGCAAAACAACCACCTTTTTTTTATTTTTAAGTTTGTTTGTTGTTTTTTTGGGTCATACCCAGTGATGCTCAGGGATCACTTCTGGGAGGCTTGGGGAACCATATGGGATGCTGGGGATCAAACGTGGGTCAGCTGCATACAAGGCAAACACGCTGTCTGCTGTACTATTGCTCCAGGCCCTGAAGCATCTTCTTGAACTAAAGGAAAATCCTTCTCTATAAATGTCTACATTTTGTCCTTATTTTTATGTTTCTTATATTTTTGTTTATTATAATGGCTTTTTATTAAATGTGAGAAAGCTTGCTCAGGATCATTTCAAAACCGTAACACAGGGGTGTGGTGCCACCAGCAAGTCAACCTGTACCCACGGGGTAAGTACATCAACAGAGTGGTGGTGCCTTCAGGCTTCCTGATACCCCCAAATTGTTGCTGTGCTTCTGGCCAGACCCCAACAACTCAGGACTAAATTTCCCAGGAAATTAAATGGCCAAAAGTTAAGCATGTGGAAGCCATGTCCACAAACCACCTATGGCTCAGCTACATAAGTTCATTTATCAGCCATAAATAAATCTCAAAAGAGATTAAAAACCACAATTAATCTTGGACCTGTGTAAGGCAGACCAGGATAAATCGGAGGTGTCGGGTCAGCCTGATGCCCTCTCAGGCAAGCCCCCAGCAGTTGCTTGCTTCTATGCCCCTGGCTGGACTCCACCATCTTAGGATGGACCTCACCGAGATATAATCTGCTAAAAATTCAGGTATGCGGTTCTGTGACTGAAATCTCCAGGCTTTCTTGCATTGGGATGGGCTACCTCCCCCTACCTCCCTGTAATTTCAGAAGCTTTGGTAGTAACATTCCCACCCCAAAGCTACCACTCGGTTGAAAAAGCTACTCTAGCCTTACCGTCCAAATAAAAATGCTGAATTACCTGAACAAACAAGATGACCTCTTAGTACCTGTACTGCAAACCATAATGCACAGGAGAGGGAAAAGGGGAGAAGAGAAGAAGAGAAGAAGGGAAGAAGGGGAGAGGGGGAGAGAGGGAGAGGGAAAGGGAGAGAGAGAGAGAGAGAGAGAGAGAAAGGGTGGGGGATGGTAGGAGGGAAACAGTGTACATTTGTGGTAGGAAATGTACAGTGGTGGAGAGATGAGTGTTGGATCTTTGTATGATTGTGAAATCCAATCATGAACAGCTTTGTAATGGTCTTTCTCATGGATATTCAATTAAAAAAATTCTAACACACCTGGAGAACACTCAGATACTAAATACAAGTTACATAGAAATTGTTCTTTTAGGAGCTAAATCACATTGAAGCTACACATGCTATAACAAAAAATAGATCATTTACCACCACCCAACTACAGTCTGAGGAGAGATCAACCAAATTAACTGGTGAAGCAATCAGATTCTTACTTGTCACTGAACAAGTCAGGTAAGGAGGTTTCAGTTCTACGGATACCCAGCACATTTGGGATGTCCTGGGAGCTCTCAAGTTCTACAGTCCACTCATCCTGGACAGTGAGGCAGGATGCACAGGCGGCCAAATGTAAAGGACACTGGGACTCGCTGGATGAACTGCTCTCAAGCACCAGTGTTGTCTACCAGGAAAGGAAAGACAACTGATGCTGAGTGTGTACTGGTCTAGAAGGAGGTTCATAAAATTATACGACACAATTTGCTTTCTTTCTAGAGTCTACTGAAGGAAACAGGCCTTTTATATGACCAAAATTTCCCAATCTTTCAGGAGACCTAGAGTGATGAGCCAGAGGCATTCTATCTCTAGATTTGAAGCCCCAAAACATCTTTCTGGAAGGATGTAATTTAGTAGGGCACTCACAGGAGGGCCACGAGCCACAAGCCGGTACACTTGACCTGGGTGCAAGAACTCGAACCATCGGACTGAGGAGCCAAGGAAGAGGAGAAGAATCTGTAAGAGAGTAAGACTGGGTCATAGGGTTCCAGTCAGAAGCAAGAGTCTATTGCAGTCTTAATTTACCTTCTGATCTATGTCCTTATCTCCTGTGTGCTCAGGTAGACCCCATCCAGTGCCTTCCTTCTTCTGGGTGCCTCCAAGCCAGTTGCCCGAAACATAAAAACTGAGAGTAGGCTTGGGCACCTCTGGGTTGGCTCCCCTGGGAACATGAATGTTCCTCTTCATCAGGGCCTCCTTGTGGGACAACAAGAATAGCCGGCTCTGTGCTATAAGAGCGGGCTCTGTCTGAGAAGATGTGAAGGAGGAGGCTGAGCGATGGAGAAGTCTGGGCACAGACAGGATCAGGGCATCAGCCAGAGAGAACTGGACATAGACTCTGTTGGAAAAAATAAGTAATAGGTTTCTGAGTGACCTGGGCTATGGATATTGTGGACTATGACATCTGCCCATCAGCACCAGGCCCTGCCCCTGCCTTCAGAGTCTCAGAACAGCCTGAGAAGTCACCTGGCACGCTGTTTCTGAATGTAGCCAGTCTTGCTTAGTTCCTCCCAGGAAGGGAAGTTGCTTCTGACATTCCTCTCGATAATCAACTGGAAGCTCTCCACCCGGAGCAGGCAGCCTAGAGGAAGAAAGTTTTCTTTATGGATAAGGAGCTGGGGGGGTGGGCAGTGAAGCAGAATGCCCGACAGGTCGCACTGCCCACCCAAGCCAACAGGTCTCACTTCTCCCTTAACATAATATGAAGAACCAGACCTGATCACAGCCCCCTCAGAATGATGATACCTCACAGAGAAAAAACATTACAGGGGCTTGAGTGATAGCACAGCAGGCAGGTGCTTGCCCTGCATACAGCCGTACCTGGGTTCAATTCCTGGTAATACATATAGCACCCACCCCATCCTCTGCCAGGAGTGTTCTCTGAGCACAGAGGCAGGAATAAGCCCGGAGCATAGCCAGATATGGGCCAAAAACAAACAAACAGAAGAGAAAAATCACTCCACTGCATGTCCAATCCTAATCATGATTGCCTCGATTCTCCTTTCTCAGATACCACAGAATACCTGTTCCTAAGAACTAAGCAACTTTTGTTGCCAGGGCTTTTCCTAAGTCTCAATAAGATCATTATTCTTTTTCTTTTCTTTTTTTTTCCCCTTTCTTGGGCCATACCTAGCAATGCTCAGAGCTTACTCCTGGCTCTGCACTCAGGAATTACTCCTGGCAGTGCTTGGGGGACCATATGGGAGGCTGGGGATCAAACCCAGGTTGGCCGCATGCAAGGCAAACGCCCTACCCGCTGTACTATCGCTCCAGCCCAGATCATTATTCTTGCAAATTAAGAACATAGAAACCAGGGGCAAGAGAGACAGTGGCTGGGCACTTGTCTTGCATGTGGCCAACCTGGGGGTTCAATCCCCGGCAGCCCGTATGATCTTCTGCACACCACCAGAAGTAATTCCCGAATGCAGAGTCAGGAGCCAGGAGTAACCTCCGAACATGGCTGGGTTTAGACCCAAAACCAAGAAAATAAGAAAAAAAAGAGAGTATAGCAACTAGGGAGATTACAGGGTGCTTGCCCTGCATCCCATCAATCCCGCTCTGGCACCACATATGGTTCCCTGAGCAACACAGGGGCCACTCCCGAACTCAGTCAGACACATCCCGAGTATCACTGGGGAACTGGGCTGAACACACGTTGGAGGACCAGGTTCTATTCTCTGCACCTCATATCCCCCAAATACCACTGCCCCCGCCCCAGCACTACTGGGTATTGCCCTCCACTTCCTTAGCCAAAAAAAAAAAAAAATCAGAATGGAAGGTATCCTGGTGTGCCTATTAGGAGCTACCTGATAGGAACTATGGTCAGAGAGACAAGCATTGCGATTGGAGTTTGGAGAAGAGAATCCCTTGCGCCTTTCCCTTTACCTCTACAAAACCTTGTTGAATCAACATATGACAATTCTGCATCTCGAGGAAATCCCAGAAGGTACTGACTGCACATTGTTTTGAGAAACTCTGCCCCACTGCCATATTTCCTCCACGTTTAAATTCTGTACCTATGAACTGGGGATCACTGAGAGGTTCAGAGTTCTTGTCCAGGATAAGGCAGGGGAGGCAACCACTTTGGTCCCGAAGACACAGGCAACCTTTACGAGATGAAGTCACCAGAAACCCAAGTAAAATCTGTAGGGAGATGAAGGTTGAAGCATAAAGTGCTTATCAAACAAATATGAAGCAGCTACAATGTGCCAGGCATTGTTCAGAGTTCACTACATAGTGAACAAAAAAGTCAGGGTTTCTTGGGGCCTGAGTGATAAGTACAGCTGGTAAGGCATTTGCCTTGCACCTGGCCAATCTGGATTTGATCCTTGGCAGCCCAGACAGTTCCTGAGGCTCTGCGGGAAATAAGTCCTGAGTGCAGAATCAGGAATAATTCATGAAAACAGCCAAATGGGGTACCAAAATGAGCAAGCAAGCAAAGAAAAACAAAAAATAAACAATCAAACAAAAAGACAAGGTGTCTACCTAAAGAACTTATTGGAAAGACAGATGTGAACAGAACATACTGTGTTCCCATTTTCAGCAACATAGTGTCCCAGCGTTCTCTGAGAGAAAGTGCACACAGATAGAACGGAAGTAGCAGAGCATGAAAGAACTCATTGAATACAATAAGGAATTTTAGTTTTATTTTACGAACACTGGAAAAATCTGAAAAGGTATCGAAGGGAGACAATGATTACCCCACTCTAGTTAGATGGTATCTAGTTAGGTTACTGCAGTCAAAACTGCATGCCTGAGACAGTACAGCAGGCAGACCACTGGCCTTGCATGTGATCTGGGTTCAAGCCCCAACACCAAATATAGTCCCCAGAGTTCGGTCTGGAGTGACCCCTGCACATAAAGCCAGGAGTAAGCCCTGAGCACAGCTAGGTATGTGGCCCAAAAACAAACAAAAAAGAGGTAAGAAGTAACTAAGGCTGGAGATAATGCAGCAGGTAATACACTTTCCTTGCATGCACACAGCTGACCTGGGTTAGATCTCTGGCATCATAATGGTCCCCAGAATCCCACCAGAAATGATTCCTGAGTTCAAGAGCAAGGAGTAAGCCCAAACATCACCAGGTATGACTCAAAAAACACAGAAAACGTGATTACAGGGGTTGGACCGATAGTACAGTGGGTAGGGTGTTTGCTTTGCACATGGCTGATCCGGGTTCAATCTGCAGCATCCCCACTTACCTGTCTTGCCTGGAAGGCAGTGGCGGGCAGACAGAGCCAGGACCAGGCGAGGCGCTGATTGAGTTCATAACTGGTCAGGTGAGAAGCCTCTGGAAAGGGCAGAAGGGCCTTAGGATCAAAGGAGTCCCAGGCCCTGTACTGCCCATCTTCCTTCACAGAGGCCAGAAGAGGAAAAGAGCAGAGGCTCTGCAGCGGAGTATACTGTGAGTGAGAGAAGATATGAGGCTGTGTTGCAGCTGTCTGCCTGCACATGTGCACTGCAACCCATACTCCCTGAACAGCTTAATACCTTCTGGAGTGGACAGTGATGTGGCTCTTCAAGGATTTCCTTGTGTGGATTTCGTTTGGTGCTGCAGAGCGGCGCTAGAACATCCAGACTAGGAGTCAGTAGCTGTAGGCCCAGGCTGGGATTCCCCTGAGAGCAATACTGTAGGAACTGTCTGTATCTCAGCACATGGGGGCACAGCCTGGCGAGGGAAAGAAACCGAATGACCTCCCACAAAGAACCCACTTCTGACAAAATCCAGCTTCCCTCTCAGAGGAGGTGTCCTAGTCCGGCCACCGCCTCTACCCCACCTGTCCCTCCTCACTTGCAGGTCAACTCCTTTACGGCCTTGACAACCCACAGGTAGAGGGGAAGTCCTAACTGCCGATCCCACAGCAGCTGCTCATACAGAGAGGCCCCATGGACTTGGTGGGAAGAATGAATCTCTGGAGTTCGACAGGAGAAGCCCCGGACTAAAACGGCACCACGGAAGCAGGATGCTAACACTGGTCCTGTTGTCCCTCCACCCACAGATTGAAGGAGGTGAACATCCTGGAGCTGGAGAAGACAGAAAAAAAAGAAAAAGCAGAGATGAAGCCCCCAATAGAATGGACAGAGTTCACTAGTTTCTCTTTTCTGGATTCGTGAAAAAATATAATTTCTCCTGCATAGGTTCTGGCCTCCAGGCCTTGATTTCCCCCATCACCTCCTGTGGTTAAGTCTTCATCTTCCATGAATTCCACTCTGTCTCTGTGGGCCAAGAGTTGTTCTGGCCTCATGCTCACTTCCCAGTGTCCCAGAACCTCCTCCTTCATATCAGCTCACTTCTGGATTGTTTGTTGTATTTTTTGGGCCATATCTGGCTGTGTCTAGGGGTTACTCATAGTTTAAGTGTTCAGGCAAAACTCCTAGTGGTGCTCAGAGGATCATATGTAGTGCAAGGGAATTGAACCTGGGTCAATTGCATGTAAGCAAAGTGCCCGACTTGTTGTACTTAACAAAAATTGGGGCCGGACTGATGGTACAGTGGATAGGGCATTTGCCTTGCATATGGCCAACCTTGGTTCGATCCCCAGCATCCCATATGTACCCTGTGCACTGCCAGAAGTAATTACTGAGTGCACAGCCAGGAGTGAACATTGAGCATAGCCAGGTGTAACTCAAAAAAAAAAAACTATCGTTCTTATTCTTAATTAAGAACAACTCTTCTTAACAAAAAGCATGTTTTTAAAAACAAAACAAAACACATGTTCTTAATAAAACCCACTGCTCTTGACAAAAAGCATGTGGTAGGGTTAGAGTACGGCGTTTGAATTGCATACATTCAACCAGGGTTCAATCCCTGGCATCCCGTATGGTTTCCTGACCACTGCCAGGAGTAATTCCTGAGTGCAAAACCAGGAGTAACCCCATATCGCCAAGTATGACCCCCACCCCCCAAAATTAAAAATCTAATAAAAAGCATATGGTTCAGTAGTAGAGTGCCTACTTTCTACCTTTGAGACTGGGTTCAATCCCCAGTACTACATGAAAGCAAGTAATCTTGACCCTTCAACACTACTTGTTATATTGTTACTGCTGAGTTCCCCACCCTGCCTCGAAAACAAGAACAGTAGATAAAAGAGGCTAGGCATATTCTCTGCTGCCTTTATCACAACTGTGATGTGTACTCTCTCTCTCGCCTCTCCATTTTTCCTTTCTTCTCCTTTTTCTTTGGGGGGGGGGGGAGTAGAGAGTCAGGGGTTACTCCTGGAGTCACTCTTAGCAGTACTCAGAGGACCATATGGTATGCCAGGGATCAAACCCGGGTCAGCTACGTGCAAGGTGCAAGTCCTACCCGCTATACTATTTCTCTGGCCCTTCTCCCTCCATTTTTCCCTTCCTTTTTTTTTTTTTTTTTTTGCTTTTTGGGTCACACCCAGCGATGCTCGGGGAACCATATGGGATGCTGGGAATCGAACCTGGTCGGCTGCATGCAAGGCAAACACCTTACCTGCTGTGCTATTGCTCCAGCCCCTCCATTTTTCGAAATAAAACTATTTTACTTCAGCTTTTTCCACTCTGTGGAAGCCTGTGTTCTCGCTTGTGCATGTATCTCTTTCTTTCCCTTTAGTTCTCAAATAAACATGCAAAATATAAAATTAAAACATGAGGCTGGTATGATAGTACAGTGGATAAGAGCTTTTTTCTTGTATGCAGCAGACAGGGATTTAATCCCTCTGAGCAGAGCCAGGAGTAAACCCTGAGCACCACTGGGCATGGCCCCACTACAACAAACACTTATCACACACATGCATACAATACGCACAGAAACACACCATGAGAGGCTATTGAGTGGGCTTTCTGGGGGGTTGGAGGTTACCCTTGGTGATAATCAGTGCTAACTCCTGGCTGTGTTCAGGGATCATCACTCCTGGAGGGGTTTCAAGGGTTATATGTGATTGAACTCAGGTCAGCCAGGTGCTAAGCAAGTGCCCTACTCGCTGTGCTATCATTCTGACCATAAGAGGGCTTCTTTTTGTCACCAACCCTGACACCTTACATACCTCCAGAGAAACACCTGGTCGCAATACCCGCCTGAGGTCATGGACCTGCTGATAGGCAAGGCAGAACCTCAGCTGCCCGTCCAGTTCATAGAGGCCGGCGGGCCCATTCAGCACATCAGTGACCACTCCCTGCAAAGAGGCCAGAAGTCCTGTTGATCTCCATCTCCTTGCTCTTTGGAGATCCACTGCCCATTGAGTCCTCAGATCTTTCCCTCCCACTCACCGTATATGCTAAGACTTTGGATTCCCTGACAAGATCTTCTTGCCCCTTCCGGTCTTGGGAGGTGTTGAACACAGGAAGTGACTTGGAATCAGTCTCCAAGGGGAGTTCATTCAGCTCCAGGTCTGGCTTGCACACATACTCCGGTTTAAAAGGCAAAAGATGAGAAGAGGGACTGGTCACCCAAATATAGTGAGGGAGATCACGAATCCTGGATAATCGCAGCTCTGTCAGGATATAGGCTCTACCAGGCCAAAGAGCTCGGTGCCACACCAGGTGGGCAGGGATCTGGTTTTTGTAGAAGAAGACAACACAGTGCATGAGAACCCCCCCAAAATGTTCCCCTTCTGCCAAAAGTCCCTTGCCATCTTGATTAGACATCAAAGACTGCTCTGCATGAGTCTTGCCTTTCCTCTTCATGTTTCCTGTTCACAAATAAAATCTATTTTTTTGAAAAAGAGGAGTGTTCCTGAATGTCTGGTGGACCGAGGGCACTCCTGGGCCTGTTGGTTCAGTGCTAGAGGACAAGGATTAGGGTTAGGGTTAGCACCCAAAGGTGCTCAGTGGTAATGTGGTACAAGGGACCAAACGTAAGGCCTCTTACATACTCTTTCACTTGAGCTAATGCTCCCAGCCTCAGTTCATAGGCCAGGATGTAACTCAGTAGTAGAGCATTTCCTTTAAGGTCTGAAGTCCTGGGTTTAACTGCTGGCACTGCCAAAACAAAAACAAAACCAAAAACAAACAAAAAACAAAAAAAACAGATCATAAACAGGGCCCAAGGGCGTAGTTCAGAGGTAAAGAGGCTGTCTTGTAGGCATGAGATCACAAGTTTGACATCTAGCAGTACCCTACTTTGTATAATGTAATTTGCCCCCTCCCCGCAAAAGTGTACAACCTATGATTTGTGATATGTGGTTGTGTAACTACCCTACCCGCAAGACACTAAAACAACAATAAAGTCTTTTTTTCTCTTTTTTTCTTTTTGGGTCACACCCGGCAATGCACAGGGGTTCCTCCTGGCTCTGCGCTCAGGAATTACCCCTGGCAGTGCTCAGGGGACCA
>JAOXYA010033267.1:0-12893 GCA_028565675.1 Sorex palustris
TGAGTAGCACCTACTGAGGCTTCTGGACTCTTTTCATCGTCCTCCCCACGTGGTGGGGATTTGCGTTGTTTCTTCATAGTGGTGTGGAGGTATGGGGACTGAGATGTTATACGAGATTTCTGGGTATGAGTAGATTGCTTGCGGCCGCGTGAGCATCTGCCCACCCAAATTTAGGCAATGCCCGCTTCTGAAGAGGCCACACCCTCATGGGTACCTGGTGTGTGTGGGGGGTACAACCTGGGTGGGGGGAGGAAGACTGGCACAGCGTTGGGGATGAACAGGAAGAGGCTCAGGGATGCTAAGAATTCCAGGGTTTTAGAGGACGCCTGGGGTGCGTGCGTGGAGATGGCCAAGTCCCGGGTTCGAATACTGATGGAGTAACTGACCTTTATTTTTTGAACCTTCTGACCCCAAAGAATGAATTAGCTGAAGACAGATATTTTTATTCTCTGAACCCTGGAGGAAAGGATGTAGAGTTGTCAGATACTCTTAACATCCACATGACCCATCAGCTCTGCACTTTGCACCATTCACTTGTGCATGTAAGACCACAGCCAACAAATCACCAACTGAACAGTGGCGTTCCCACTTCGTCCGACGGCTCTGGAGAAAGCCCCCACAAACTGCATTTTAAACTGAAATGTGTTCTTGCCTAAATAGCCTTTCTTTTAAATATGTTATGTAAAGTACACAACTTATTATCTTTGGAGAGAAATCCACACCTTAGGAAACCATTACTCCAATCAGTGTCACAAACACAATCACCTTACAAACATTTCCTCCAACCCTCTCTAATTATTATCTCTGTGGCTGTTGTTACTGAGAACAAAATAGAAAATCTATTTTTTCTTGCAATTTTTTGACCACACCATATTGTATTATGACATGAAATCATGAAACTGCTGGAAGCAAATGATGGGAAAGCTTGACAGTGGTTTCCTGGCAACGAGGAAGTAATTTCTTAGACATGGCAACAGAGCCACGCACTCCCCCTGCTTGATTTCCAGCAGCTTGGGGTCCCCGAGCATGTGGTGGGTCCAGGCCCATGGACCGAGCAACGTATTCCCTGACCCTCGTGCTGAACCAATGAGCCAGTCAACCGAGTAGCTCCTTTCAGTAAAACACGTTTTACCATAAAAGACTTTTTCATTTATCATACAGTTTTCTAATACGTGGTCATTCTCTGTTCCAGAAAGTAGTATAGAGAAGGACAAATAAATTTATAAGAATTATAGTCAGTTATTGTTTAATATTTCTTATATTGTACCAGCTTTAATCTCTAAAAATTCTCTCTCCATCCCATGTTTTCATTCATTATAGTTTTCTGTGCTAATAATTTTCGCCTGGCTTGGCACTCACGGATCACTCTTGGCTGACTCAAGGACCCTCGAAGGCATGGGGGATCCAACCTGGGTCAGACATATACAAGGCAAATGCTGTTCTACCCGTCCAACCCTGTAATTAAGGGCATTAAGGAATCTTGAATATAAACCTACAAGTAATGGAATACAAACATCATACTTTTTATGGATGACTATTTTGAAAATCTAAATATTTTGAATGGAACGTGAAAATATATGGGTAAAATTTTTTGTTCATTCATTGCTTATAAATTATACATTCAAACCATTTGGGTCATAAAGATTACCAGTTCCATAATCTAAAGTCTACTAGGAATACTTTAATATTTTAAGACTTAAGTGTTTAATATTTCAGATACTACCTTTTTTCAAGTAATTTTCATCTAAAAATTCTATCTTTAATGACTTTCTTATTGATTATAATTTTCTTTGCTAATGAGTTTTTCTTGTACCTCCTTTTCTCTTTTGTGGAAATCACATCTAGTCAGATTCGCATGTGGTTGTTAGCCTGAAACCAGATTCTCCCGCACTGGTGGGTCCTGAGAACTGTGTGAATACTTTGCACACAGCACTTGGAAGGTGATAAATGGGTGTGTTGTATAGGTGACGCCGGTGGCCCGGCCCCTCCCTGCTGTCCAGGTCTCGCTCTTACCCAGGATTGGCGTCATTGGCCCTGTCCAACACATCCCTGTCCCATGACTGACCACCCTGTCTCCTACGCAGTCTACTTACCTCCTGTGAATGATGCCACAGCCTGTCCCCCCATCCCTCTCTATCTCATGAGTTCTGTTTTCAGTGTCCGGCCATGGCCACGGTGCTTGGGCGACATCCCTGTGTTTTGTACCCAACCCGGCTTCCCTGGTCTGGCCACAGCCACGTGTGCTCGGGTGAGACGCCTGTGCCCAGCTCCTTACCCTGCTGGGTGTCTCTGCAGGTGCACAGCCTCCCTGGCCTGGAGATCTGGGGGAGAGAGGAGAGAGACCGACAGAGGGGCAGAGAAAAAGGACAGAGAGGTAGGAGAGAGAGAGGAGAGGAGAGAAAGGAGAGAGAGAAGAGTGCTGAAAGTGCTGGAGAGGGGGTTAAGGTGGGGCTGGGATCTTGGCTTTATCTCCTGTCGTCTGACTCCCCCCCCCACCATCCCACTGTCTGTTCTGATTGGCTGCGTGTCCCACGGGTGTGAGTTAAAGTGGCCCCGTGCCCCGCACTTCGGCTCCCCGTGTGTCATAGTCATGAGTGAGGAAGCTAAACGGATCGCTTGTTGCTAAGGAGAATGCAGGCCAGGATGAGTCACGCGCACAAAGACTCGTACCTAGATGCTAGTTTCCCAGACTAGAAACAGCCCAGACGTGCGTCCAAGAGCTGAATGAATCAAGAAACCGTGGCATATACGTGGTCATGCACAACAATAAAGAGGAACAGACAGCCGATATCAATAACGTTTATGGATTTCAAAGGCCTGTGCTAAGTCACTAGTAAGCATGACTCTTATACTGTCTGGTTACATTTTTGTCACTTTTCTTTTTTTATTAGTGAGACATCATGAGGCACATTTGCAGACTTACAAATTTTTGTGCTTGGGTTTCAATTATACAATGATCAAATACCCATCCCTCCACCAACATTTTTGTCACATTTTAAGAAGTGCACAGCTATGATTGTCTAATGCCAATCAGAGGGGCATCTTCAGCTTCCAACCAGCAGGGGTCAGCTGTAAGGACACACACACACAACCAACCACACAGTGGTAGGGCATTTGCCTTGCATGGGGCTGACCCAGCCAACCCGGGTTCGATTCCTCCGACCCTCTCGGAGAGCCCGGCAAGCTACCGAGAGTATCTCGCCTGCGTGGCAAAGCCTGGCAAGCTCCTCGTGACGTCTTCGATATGCCAAACACAGTAACAAGTCTCATGATGGAGACGTTACTGGGCCCGCTCAAGCAAATCGATGAATAACGGGAGGACCGTGATACTGTGATACTGAGATTCTGATTAGAGTTACATAGCGTCTGTGGATATGTAACTTTGCTTTTCACGTTTTGTTAATTGCCTTCTCTCGAATGACACATGTTTCACTTATTCTTTTTCTAGTTCCCTAAGGTATGAGGTTGGATTCTTTAAGCCTTTTCTGTATGTTTGGATACTCCGTGTCTTCGCCACCTTTGCTTCCATCAATGCCTTTATGGTTTCTTTGCATCCTCTGTGGCCCGGCAGTCCTTCCACAGCATGATTAGTTTCTGGCTATTTGCATCCTTCAAAGCTGTTTGTGGTTGATCTCTCTCCTTATGGCGTTGTGATATGAAACTCTGCTGAATTGATTTTAATTTCATGACTTTAGTGACCCTCGTTCTGTGTCCTAGCACGT
The DNA here is from genome assembly GCA_028565675.1 of Sorex palustris. Lineage (NCBI taxonomy): Eukaryota > Metazoa > Chordata > Mammalia > Eulipotyphla > Soricidae > Sorex > Sorex palustris. The sequence continues at coordinate 3,723 of JAOXYA010033267.1, forward strand.
GCTTTATGTAGGAGAATGATCCCTGTACTCTCAGAAAGAATTTGTATTTGCCCCTGGGCTGAAGAGCCCTTTAAATATCTGTTGAGCCCAGCAATTCTGTCTCCTCAGTTCAGGATAGTTTCCCTCTTGATTTTCTGTATTATTGGTCTATCTGTCGGTAAAAATGATAGTGTTAAAGTCTTCCATTACACCAAGCTGCTGTCATTCTCTTTCAACAGGCCTGTTTTTCAGTTGTTGCTTTATATATTTTTATGACCCTTCAGTAGGTGCATCTGTCTTAATGAGTTCATCATTGTATAATATCCATCCTTATCCTGCACATATATTTTTAGCTTGAATTCTGTTTTTTCTTGTCCAAGTATGGGCAACACAGTACGTTTTAGGCTATAATTTGTCAGTATACTTGTTTTCCAGCCTTTTAATTTGAGTCTTCATTTTTCATTTTAAAAAAAATTTCTAGTTTTTACTTTTTGAGTCACACCTATTGAGATGCTCAGGGGTTACTTCTGGCTCTGCACTCAGGAATTGCCCCAGGTGGTGCTTGGGGACCATATGGAATATGGTGGGGATTGAACCTGGGTCGGCCAATGCAAGGCAAATGCCCTCCCTGCTGTACTATAACTGGCCTCAACTCTTCATTTTTCACTGAGATCCGCAGGTGGGTATCCTATGAGCATGAGATAGTTTCCTAACTCCTCTGAACCTTTTGAGTGGAGAGTTCAGGTCAGTGACATTTATTATTTTTTTGCTTTTTTTTGGGGGGGTAACACCCAGCAATGCTCAGGGGTCACTCCTGGCTCATGAACTCAGGAATTACTACTGGCGACCATATGGGATGCTGGGAATTGAACCTGGGTCGGCCATGTTGGCTGCATGCAAGGCAAACACCCTACCTGCTGTGCTATCGCCCCAGGTCAGTGACATTTAATAGAACTTTGACATAAAGAAATTTATTATCACTTTTCAATGTGGATTCTGGGTGTTTTTGCATTTTGTCTGTGTATCTTTGATATTATAAACATATTTTCTTCTCATACTTTGATGCTTGACTGTTGCAAATTTATCAGTTTCCATTTGTCTCCTTTTTTTTTTAATTTTTGGGACACACCTGTAGATGTTCAGGAGTTACTCCTGGCTCTGCACTCAGGAATCATCCTGGAGGTGCTCAGGGGACTATATGGGATGCCAGGGATCGAACTCGGGTTGGCCGCGTGCAAGGCAAACGCCCTCCCGGCTGTGCTATTGCTCCGGCCCCCTCCTTGTTTGTTTTTTCTAAGTATTTTTGTCTGGAGTTTACCATGGTGCTTATATCTTGGGTTATAATCTTATGCTCTCTCTTAACCTAACTAAAGCAAATTTGGCACTTCTCGGAGATCTCGTTTTTCACTCTTCTATATGCCCACATATATTTTAAAATATATTTTCATTCAAAGTTTGGTTTCTTTTTCTTTTATAGAAAAATCATGTAGTATTTCTCAGAGGGTGATTGTTTTTTGTATCCAAAAAGGATCACTCCTTCAAATATGAGTGATAACTTATATGATCCAGACTTGTGGTTTTTTTTAATATTCAACACTTTGAATATATCACATCATTATCTTCTCATAGGTTGAGTTTAATTTTATAAAACAGCTGAATTGTTTAGGTATTATTTGATGTTTTGATGTTTTGCTGTTTTGCTTTTAAATTTAAAATTGATGTTTCGCTTTTAAATTTCTGTTTCTGTCTCTCTGTTTCCATTTTATCTGTAATGCGTCTTTTGTCCGGTTTGACTTTTCAGGGAAGGGGCTTCTCCGGGCTCCCTGTTCTCTGGCACTAACTCCTAGAGTTGATTGCCTCCCTTTACTCTGCCTCCTGTGAAACTGTCAAGGCTGTTGAGACTCAGAATCTACTCATAGCTGTAATATTCAAATGGTCTTCTAATTCACCTCTTATTTTTTTCAAATCATCTTGCAAAGACCATGAGGTGAGATAGATAAGGGAACTTGTTAGAGGGGCTAAGAGAGTCATCAGCATAAGGCAGTAAATGGAAGGGCAGGAAGTGGAGGAGAAAGTGGAGGGGTGTTCCCTGAGAACTCCACGCACCCTGCCTTCTTGGTACGTGGATTTCTTTCATAACTCTCTCTCTCTCTCTCTCTCTCTCTCTCTCTCTCTCTCTCTTATAGTTTTACAGCCAGGTAGGTGTAAACTCTTTGATCTTGGATTCTCCCTCTCTACAATTTAATCGTGGTCTGTGGGTGGTCGTAGGGACCTCCCCAGCCTGAACTATCCCCTGTACTGTTTCTGTGACTGCCGTGGCCTGCCCACCGCCAGCAGGAGTGTCCTCATGACCAGTGGACTCCTGTTCTGAAGCTCAGACATCCTTACAAAACAGATGTATGCTTTCTGAGAAAAAAACCAAAAAACTGGGTAATTTCTTCAGGCCAAAGAGAACCTGACCAATCAGCCGGAGAAAGAAAGCAGAGTTAGCTGCAGAGAGGATGAGCTGGTTCTTGGGAGGGGAGACTCTGCAGCGAGCATCCCGGCTGTGGTCCGGAGCGTGGGCCAGGCTGTGAGACAGGCTAGCTGGCACCTTGATTCTGTAAGGTTTGGGGAGAAACAGCTGCTAGTAGCTTGGAAGATGCAACCATTTGCCTTGAGGAGGAATGGGAGGGGACCCTGCTTTGAAAGCTCTCTGGCCTCTGCTGAGTAACTGCCCCCAGGACCCCAGCCAGGAAGGGCTTCTTCCTTACTGCCCCTCCGGGACTCAGGACGGGTTGGGAAACACACACAGGAAGTAGTGGCCATCAAAACAGCAACAATGCCAATGCACTTAGAAATTGGATTTCCGTCCATTGTCACAGGCTACCCTCTTTATATTTTGTGAAGATCAGAGGATACACAGATATTGAAATAATACCTCACCTCTGAAACTTGAACAACTAGAGGAAGATTAAATAGCATCCATCGCCTTTGAACGGTTTAATTCCGACTTCAAGTTCATGCCATTCAAATCAGTTGAAAATCAGTCCTCACAAATTTGGCCTTATCTGTAGTCATTATTTCAGATGATAAGCAACAGGGAAGAATCAGCATGAAGCCAATCGCGTCAGGGATAAGAACTGGCTGGGGAGGCCCAAAGATCCAGCAGCTGAGTGTGTGGAGGCAGAGAGACGCCGAGTCACCCAGTTGCGGCCCGTTCCAGGGTGAGGCAGGAGCTTGGGACAGAGACACAGCCAGCCCTGGCCTGGACTAGCAGAGGACATGCAGGTCTGAGTAGAAGAGTAAAGCAGACAGCGGTCAGCTGAGGGTGTTTGTTGTCCAGGAAGCGGTGCTGACCGCAGCCTCTCCGCCTGGCAGTTTCGCAGGAAGCAGCTTCACGTTCACCCAACCTGGGATGAAAAGGTCTGCAGAAGGATCCGATGTGTTTCTGGGCAGTGAGTCATATGAAGGCCTAGTTAGGAGAGGCCAGCGGCGTTGGGATGAACGTGGCAATAGGCAGATGCATGTGTATCTTTTAAAACCTCAGGGCCAGCGCCGGGTGTGACCCAAAAAGCAAATATAACAATATATGTGTTATATGTGTATATATACTTAGTTATATACACATATGTATATATTTAGTTATAATACTGGAAAGATAGCACTGTAGCACTGTAGCACCCCTCCCGTTGTTCATCAATTTGTCTGAGCGGTCCCAGTAATGTCTCCAGGGTGAGACTTGTTACTATGTTTGGCATATCAAATATGTCACGGGGAGCTTGCCAGGCTTTGCTGTGCGGGCGAGATACTCTCGGTAGCTTGCCGGGCTCTCCGAAAAGGGCAGAAGAATCAAACTTGGGTCAGCTGGGTTGGCCGCGTGCAAGGCAAATGCCCTACTCGCTATGCTATCGTTTCAGCCCTTTGGAAAGGTAGTGGTATAAATTTAATGTAAAATATTTTTTAAATATCTGTTTTATTTATTATTTCAATCTTAAAGGTATAAAAATACTCTCAAAATCTCATTATTACAGTTTTTTTTTTAAATCGACATTTTAGAACATGTATTATAGTTGTCTTATTATATTTTTGGGAATAAGAAGATTGCTTGATGGATAAACTGATTATATGTGTGAAAATATTAAAAGCAAATTAATTCTTAAAAAAGATAAAAATAAAAACTCAGGGCCGGGAATCGAACCCAGGTCTTACTTATCGCAAGGATGAGCTTGTGGCCAACTCGGATCCCGGGAAATAGCTTGGACTCGACTCATGTCAGTGGAAATTTTTAACAGCGGACTCGTCTTCCCCCCGCCTCGCCCCCCCCCCTCACATTTCAGATCTATTTCTCTGACTTTGGCTTCTGTCATATAAATATCTGAACACGACTGGTGTCGCATATCGAGGGTGAAAAGGGATCCTGGCCCTAGACGCTGTCTCACACATTTAAAAACAAATCAACTTTGTTAGTGACGGTTATTTAGTAAACTTAAACATTATTTTTCAAAACAAAAACAAGCGAAGGGGTGAGTAGGTATGGCAGAGGCCAGGCAACGTGCTTAGCGTATTGGGACCAGGTCTGACCCCGGGGGCACATGTCCCTAACACCAAGCACTGCCACAGTGGCCTTCGGATTTGCTGCCCGACCAGCAGAAACTTCAGTGTGGTTGGCTAGCGTCCTTGAGAGCGGCCCTGGACCCTGAACACTGATTGGCCACTCCCTAACAACAGCACTCAGCAGCAAGACCACACACACACACACACACACACACACACACACACACACACACACACCTCATTCCCTGGTATTCAGAGTGTCATACTGTTTCCTTCCTGTGGGTGTCACTCCCGGCTCACAGTCTGGACCTCCCGGGCTGGCAGTGGCCCAGATCTGTGGCTGGCTCCGTCTGTCCAGGCCTCCCGCACCTGGTGTGAAAGACTCTAAGACAACTGAGAGCGGAAACGAAGGGGTCATTCATTTTCAGTGATGTTTTTTTGATCTGAGAATGAGAAACTATGACAATTAAACGTTTCATGAAGAAAATCTGGATGTTTCGTCACATTCCCATCCTTTCTGGAAATAGGGAACATGAGCAGTCATTTAACGTGCAATGAAGTAATGGGTTTTGTTTTCCTTTTTCTTTCTTTCTTTCTTTCTTTCTTTCTTTCTTTCTTTCTTTCTTTCTTTCTTTCTTTCTTTCTTTCTTCTGTGGTTGTTGTTTGGCTTGGGGGCCACACCCGGCAACGCTCAGGGGTTCCTCCTGGCTCTGCACTCAGGAATCCCCCCAGCAGGCTCCAGATCCATGGGGATGCCCCTGGCTCTGCCAGGCTGTCTAGCCTCCCCCTGTACTCCTGCACTGAAGTGCACTGAACTCTCTCTCTTTCTCTCTCTCTCTCCCCCCTCTTTTCCTCCCTCTCTCTCCCTCTTTCTCTCTTTCTTCCTCCTCTCCCCTTCTCTCTAAAGTTTTTTCATTTAACTTTGTTGACAACCTGAAAACCAAGAGTGAATCTATGCATCTGCCCGTCATGTGGGTGTCCGAGGTCCAAATGACCAATGAACATTGACCCTCTTTGTAGGACTCCTTCAGTGGTCCCATAGGAGAAGTATCTGCTGTTCGGGTTCTCCCACAGCCAGATTCTTCGTCATTTTTGAGCATGAATAGTCCTGACAGCATCATCTTGATTTTCCTTGTTACAGGGCTTTCTGTAGAGGACTGTTTTCCAAAGTGTTTAGCTGTAAAGAAATGTTATCAAGTTGGATATAGCTTCCATGTTGAGGATCGTGATGATCTTTTCAGGAAATCCAGAGATGCTTTTAAAATCTATTTCAATAATTAAAATTTTTAATTTATTTTTGATATTTGGGGGGAACACACCCAGCTGTGCCCAGGGCTTACTTCTTGCTCTGTGCTCAGGGGTCCCTCCCGGGATTCTCCTTTGTCAACGTTATTTTATAGCTCTTAAAGATCACAGGGTTTCCTGATGTCTTTCAAGGCTTAAATCAAAATCTAGCTTGATTTAGTTCAGTTATATCAGATCTTAATGGTGCACAGAGGGGTCAAGGCTGCATTACATCTGCCTTGAAATATGATTGTGAACGTCTCCTTTGTGAGGTTTCCCTTTGATGTAGAAAAGGGAGATGAGGAGTGTGAGTTCATGTCACACAGGCTTTCATGTTCAGAAAAGCATGGCGTATAGTATTCAAGGTACTTGGGGGATCACCCAGATCTCTCCTTCTTTTTTTGTTTGGCTTTCTTTTCTTCTTAGTAGGAAAATTTAGGTAACGAGTAAATGAATTGCTTTTGATAAAAAAAAAAAACCTCACAGTGTGAGTTGATGGCGGACCAAAAGTGTAATCTGGGTTTCAGGCTTGAGTTTTATGCCACTAATGAGAGGCAATGTTGACTGCTTAGAAAACTTGAAAAGCGAAAATCTCACTTTCAGTATTGTTTTATAGAGCAGGTAGGGCGTTTGCCTTGCACACGGCCGACCGGGGTTTGAGTTCTCCATCCCTCTTGGAGAGCCCAGCAAGTTGCCAAGAGTATCCTGCCTGCATGGCAGAGCCTGGCAAACTCCCCGTGGCGTATTCAATATGCCCAAAACAGTAACAACAAGTCTCACAATGCAGACATTACTGCTGCCCGCTCGAGCAGATCGATGAATAAAAGGAGGACAGTGCTACAGCGCTAATTTTGATAACAAGTAAAAACTGGAAATGGATAAATATTACAGATGTTTTACAGCTGTCTTCTATCATAAACAAGGCTTTATTTAAATATATATCATTTGTAAATCCTAGTCTCTTGATTAGCTTTGCACTTAGTATTTTTATATTATGACCTTCATGTCATCCTAAGTTTTGCCTAGGACTGCCCTAGTGGTGCTCAGCAGTTATTCCTGGCTCTGTGCTCAGGAATTGCTCATGGGGTTTCTTGTGAAAGCACAAGCAGTGCTCAAGAGTGACTTCCGGCCAGCTACATTCAGGTCAGTCACCGTAACTCCTGTACTATCTCTCTGGCATTGAATTTTTTTTCTTTAAATGTATTTTGCTGGAGTTATAGCACAGTGGGTAGGACGTTTGCCTTGCATGCGGCCGACCCGGGTTTGATTCCTCTGTCCCTCTCGGCGAGCCGGCAAGCTACTGAGAGTATCCCGCCCGCACGGCACAGCCTGGCAAGCTCCCTGTGGTGTATTCGATCTGCCACATATAGTAATGACAGTAGGTTTCATTCCCCTGACCCTGAGAGAGCCTCCAATCCTTTGAAAAAGACGGGTTTGAAGAGGCTGCTAAAATCTCAGGGCTGGGAGAAATAGAGATGTTACTGGCCCCCGCCCGAGTAAATCGAAGAACATCGGGATGACAGTGACAGAGTGATGTTCTGCATCTTCACAACCGCCAGAGTGTCAAGATGCTTCCCCACTATACTGCACCACTCCTCATTTATCTCTCCACCCCTCACCCCTTCCATCCCTACCCGCTCTTGGTAATCTCAGCTCTGTGATCAAAGGCCAAGGATTTGTCAGCATGTGATAGTTCTTCTTGCCTTATTTTATTTATCTGTGTTTCCCCAATGTATAACTTTCATGTGGTATTTAGTCATTTATTTATTTTTGCTCATTGGTATATTTCAGTTAAACTGGTACCCTCCAGTTCATCTAAATTTAAGTAAATTTAAGTATATTTTATTAGATCAGCCTAATATTCCGTAGTGTGTATGCACCACAACTTCTTAATCCACTGATCTCTTGTGGGTCATTGGATTGTTTCCGTACCCCGACTATTGCTAATGTCCACAGCACTGCTGTAAACATAAGGTAGCGTATTCCTTTACAAGCTAAAGTTTTCATATTCTTGGTGTGGATGCCAAGTTGAATTGGTGGTTAGTATTCAGCATAGAATGTTGTTTTGAGATGTCTCCTTGCTATTTTCACGGAGGATAAACCAGACAACAGTCATACCAGCAATGGGTGAGAGTTCCTCATTCACCGCATCTCTGCCATCATCATGGATATAGTTTCTCCCCCTTCAGTCAGGTTTCTGTTTTATTTCAGCTTCAGCATAGTCATGTCAAGTATTTCTAGTTTGATACTGTTTCACTTCTTTATCTTTGTTTTGCCTACAAATCAGTGACAACAATTCTGAGGTTCACATCCCAGAAATTTTTTTGATTTCTTCAAAGTATTTTATGGATAATTAAATTATTACATATTTTTCTCATTTAATTCATTTTGAGTTTGCTTTGGTGTATGGGTGAAACAGGGATCCAAGTACATTTCTCTTTTGCATACAGCGACCCAATGTTCATAACATAACTTGGCGAAGAGATTTTCCTTGTTTCACGATGCACCGAGACCCTTTGACATGAAGTGATTGTCCATATAGATATGGGTTTGTCTCGGGTCTGTCAATGTTAGTCCATTGTTCTGAGTCCTACCTTTATTTCCTGCACCATACAGTTGGATTACTGCGGCTTTGTAGCATAAAGTCAGAGACTGCAGCTAAAATAATAAAATGTGACTAAAATAGAAATTGTCTTTCTTTTTATTTTCTCATAATTGTCTTGACTCTTTGTAGATTTTTTTATAATTCCACACAAATTATGGTATCATTTGTTCTATATCCATAAATAATGTCTTTGGAATTTTAGTGGTCATTGAACTGGCTCTGTATAATGCTTTGGGTAAAATATTTATTTGACCACGGTAATCCATGAACATGGAATTTTTTACACTTTTTTATGACATCTTCTTCTCTTTTGATCATCAAAAGTGACTTGTTTGTAATATATAAATTGTTCCCATTCTCCTTTGTTAACTGGATTTCTGGGCACTTAATGTTTTGGACACTCTTTTAAAATGTATTCTTTTTATGTCTTTCTCTTCTTGTTATTGTTTGCATATTAAAATGCAAAATAATTTTGTAGATAGTTTAATATAATAACTTTTCTGCATTGGTTCACTGTTTCTAAGAATTTTTTCAGTGAAGTCTTTTAGGTTAATCCATTATCCATATATTCTTATGGATAATGTCTTGTTGTTTACAAATGATGATACTTTGACTTCTTCTTTTCTAATTTTTATATCTTTTGTTATATTCTCAGTAATGTCAATTACCATTGAGAAATAAATATAATATATAAAAGTAAAAAGTAAAGGCCCTCCCGTTGATCATCGATTTGCTCGAGCGGGCCCAGTAACATCTCCATTGGAGAT